>JAVIAB010000001.1:47685551-47990551 GCA_032433765.1 Megaustenia siamemsis
AGAGTTCATACAAGCGTCACAAATAGAGAGAGAGAGAGTTCATGCAAGCGTCACAAATAGAGCGACCGTTCATACAAGCGCCACAAATAGAGCGGCAGTTCATACAAGCGCCACAAATAGAGAGAGAGAGAGAGAGGGTTCATACAAGCGCCACAAATAGAGAGAGAGAGAGAGGGTTCATACAAGCGCCACAAATAGAGAGAGAGAGAGAGAGGTTCATACAAGCGTCACAAATAGAGCGGCAGTTCATACAAGCGCCACAAATAGAGCGGCAGTACATACAAGCGCCACAAATAGAGAGAGAGAGAGAGAGGGTTCATACAAGCGCCACAAATAGAGCGACAGTTCATACAAGTGTCACAAATAGAGAGAGAGAGAGTTCATACAAGCGCCACAAATAGAGCGACAGTTCATACAAGTGTCACAAATAGAGAGAGATAGTTCATACAAGCGCCACAAATAGAGATAGAGAGTTCATACAAGCGCCACAAATAGAGGGACAATTCATACAAGCGTCACAAATAGAGAGAGAGAGTTCATACAAGTGTCACAAATAGAGAGAGAGAGAGTTCATACAAGCGCCACAAATAGAGGGACAATTCATACAAGCGTCACAAATAGAGAGAGAGAGATCATACAAGTGTCACAAATAGAGAGAGAGAGAGTTCATACAAGCGTCACAAATAGAGAGAGAGAGAGTTCATGCAAGCGCCACAAATAGAGCGACCGTTCATACAAGCGCCACAAATAGAGCGGCAGTTCATACAAGCGCCACAAATAGAGAGAGAGAGAGAGAGGGTTCATACAAGCGCCACAAATAGAGCGACAGTTCATACAAGTGTCACAAATAGAGCGACAGTTCATACAAGTGTCACAAATAGAGCGGCAGTACATACATGCGCCACAAATAGAGAGAGAGAGAGAGAGGGTTCATACAAGCGCCACAAATAGAGAGAGAGAGAGAGGGTTCATACAAGCGCCACAAATAGAGAGAGAGAGAGAGAGAGGGTTCATACAAGCGCCACAAATAGAGAGAGAGAGAGAGAGGTTCATACAAGCGCCACAAATAGAGCGACAGTTCATACAAGTGTCACAAATAGAGCGACAGTTCATACAAGTGTCACAAATAGAGCGGCAGTACATACATGCGCCACAAATAGAGAGAGAGAGAGAGAGGGTTCATACAAGCGCCACAAATAGAGCGACAGTTCATACAAGTGTCACAAATAGAGAGAGAGAGAGAGAGGGTTCATACAAGCGCCACAAATAGAGCGACAGTTCATACAAGTGTCACAAATAGAGAGAGAGAGAGTTCATACAAGCGCCACAAATAGAGATAGAGAGTTCATACAAGCGCCACAAATAGAGGGACAATTCATACAAGCGTCACAAATAGAGATAGAGAGTTCATACAAGCGCCACAAAAAGAGGGACAATTCATACAAGCGTCACAAATAGAGAGAGAGAGAGTTCATACAAGTGTCACAAATAGAGAGAGAGAGTTCATACAAGTGTCACAAATAGAGAGAGAGAGTTCATACAAGTGTCACAAATAGAGAGAGAGAGTTCATACAAGTGTCACAAATAGAGAGAGAGAGAGTTCATACAAGTGTCACAAATAGAGAGAGAGAGAGTTCATACAAGTGTCACAAATAGAGAGAGAGAGAGTTCATACAAGTGTCACAAATAGAGAGAGAAAGTTCATACAAGCGTCACAAATAGAGAGAGAGAGAGAGAGAGAGAGTTCATACAAGCGTCACAAATAGAAAGAGAGAGAGTTCATACAAGCGTCACAAATAGAAAGAGAGAGAGAGTTCATACAAGCGTCACAAATAGAAAGAGAGAGAGAGAGTTCATACAAGCGTCACAAATAGAGAGAGAGAGAGAGTTCATACAAGCGTCAGAAATAGAAAGAGAGAGAGTTCATACAAGCGTCACAAATAGAGAGAGAGAGAGAGTTCATACAAGCGTCACAAATAGAGAGGGAGAGAGAGAGTTCATACAAGCGTAACAAATAGAGAGAGAGAGAGTTCATACAAGCGTCACAAATAGAGAGAGAGAGTTCATACAAGCGTCACAAATAGAGAGAGAGAGAGAGAGTTCATACAAGAGTCACAAATAGAAAGAGAGAGAGAGAGAGTTCATACAAGCGTCACAAATAGAGAGAGAGAGAGAGAGAGAGAGAGAGAGAGTTCATATAAGCGTCACAAATAGAGAGAGAGGCAGAGAGAGTTCATACAAGCGTCACAAATGGAGATTTAATAAAAGCGTAACAAATAGAGAGTTAATAAAAGCATCTCAAATAGAGAGTTAATAAAAGCATCACAAAAATAAAGAGTTCATAAAAGCGTCACAAATAGAGAGTTAATTAAAGCGTCACAAATAGAGAGTTCATAAAAGCGTCACAAAGAGAGAGAGAGAGAGAGAGAGAGAGAGAGAGAGAGAGTTCATACAAGCGTCACAAATAGAAAGAGAGAGAGAGAGTTCATACAAGCGTCACAAATAGAGAGAGAGAGAGAGAGAGAGTTCATACAAGCGTCACAAATAGAGAGAGAGAGAGAGTTCATACAAGCGTCACAAATAGAGAAAGAGAGAGTTCATACAAGCGTCACAAATTAAAAGAGAGAGAGAGAGAGAGAGAGTTCATACAAGCGTCACAAATAGAGAGAGAGAGTTCATACAAGCGTCACAAATAGAGAGAGAGAGAGAGTCCATACAAGCGTCACAAATAGAGAGAGAGAGAGAGTGCATACAAGCGTCACAAATAGAGAGAGAGAGTTCATACAAGCGTCACAAATAGAAAGAGAGAGAGAGAGAGAGTTCATACAATCGTCACAAATAGAAAGAGAGAGAGAGTTCATACAAGCGTCACAAATAGAAAGAGAGAGAGTTCATACAAGCGTCACAAATAGAAAGAGAGAGAGAGAGAGTTCATACAAGCTTCACAAATAGAAAGAGAGAGAGAGTTCATACAAGCGTCACAAATATATATATATATATATATATATATAGAGAGAGAGAGAGTTCATACAAGCGTCAGAAATAGAAAGAAAGAGAGTTCATACAAGCGTAACAAATAGAGAGAGAGAGAGTTCATACAAGCGTCACAAATAGAGAGAGAGAGAGAGAGTTCATACAAGCGTCACAAATAGAGAGAGAGAGAGAGAGAGAGTTCATACAAGCGTCACAAATTGAGAGAGAGAGAGAGTTCATACAAGCGTCACAAGTAGGGAGAGAGAGAGTTCATACAAGTGTCACATATAGAAAGAGAGAGAAAGAGAGTTCATACAAGCGTCACAAATAGAGAGAGAGAGAGTGAGAGTTCATACAAGCGTCACAAATAGAGAGAGAGAGAGAGAGAGTTCATACAAGCGTCACAAATAGAGAGAGGGAGGGAGAGAGTTCATACAAGCGTCACAAATAGAGAGAGAGAGAGAGAGAGAGTTCATAAAGGCGTCACAAATGGAGATTTAATAAAAGCGTCACAAATAGAGAGTTAATAAAAGCATCACAAATAGAGAGTTCATAAAAGCGTCACAAATAGATAGTTAATAAAAGCAGCACAAATAGAGAGTTCCTAAAGGCGTCACAAATAGAGAGTTAATTAAAGCGTCACAAATAGAGAGTTCTTAAAAGCGTCACAAATAGAGAGAGAGAGAGTTCATACAAGCGTCACAAATAGAGAGAGAGAGAGTTCATGCAAGCGTCACAAATAGAGCGACCGTTCATACAAGCGCCACAAATAGAGAGAGAGAGAGAGAGGGTTCATACAAGCGCACAAATAGAGAGAGAGAGAGAGAGGGTTCATACAAGCGCCACAAATAGAGAGAGAGAGAGAGAGGGTTCATACAAGCGCCACAAATAGAGCGACAGTTCATACAAGCGCCACAAATAGAGCGGCAGTTCATACAAGCGCCACAAATAGAGCGGCAGTTCATACAAGCGCCACAAATAGAGAGGAGTTCATACAAGCGCCACAAATAGAGCGGCAGTTCATACAAGCGCCACAAATAGAGCGGCAGTTCATACAAGCGCCACAAATAGAGCGGCAGTTCATACAAGCGCCACAAATAGAGAGAGAGAGAGAGAGGTTCATACAAGCGCCACAAATAGAGCGACAGTTCATACAAGCGCCACAAATAGAGAGAGAGAGAGAGAGGGTTCATACAAGCGCCACAAATAGAGAGAGAGAGAGAGAGAGAGTTCATACAAGTGTCACAAATAGAGAGAGAGAGAGAGGGTTCATACAAGCGCCACAAATAGAGAGAGAGAGAGAGAGAGAGTTCATACAAGTGTCACAAATAGAGAGAGAGAGAGAGAGAGAGTTCATACAAGCGCCACAAATAGAGAGAGAGAGAGAGGGTTCATACAAGCGCCACAAATAGAGAGAGAGAGAGAGAGAGAGTTCATACAAGTGTCACAAATAGAGAGAGAGAGAGTTCATACAAGCGCCACAAATAGAGATAGAGAGTTCATACAAGCGCCACAAATAGAGGGACAATTCATACAAGCGTCACAAATAGAGATAGAGAGTTCATACAAGCGCCACAAAAAGAGGGACAATTCATACAAGCGTCACAAATAGAGAGAGAGAGAGAGTTCATACAAGTGTCACAAATAGAGAGAGAGAGTTCATACAAGTGTCACAAATAGAGAGAGAGAGTTCATACAAGTGTCACAAATAGAGAGAGAGAGTTCATACAAGTGTCACAAATAGAGAGAGAGAGAGTTCATACAAGTGTCACAAATAGATAGAGAGAGAGTTCATACAAGTGTCACAAATAGAGAGAGAGAGTTCATACAAGCGTCACAAATAGAGAGAGAGAGAGAGAGTTCATACAAGCGTCACAAATAGAAAGAGAGAGAGTTCATACAAGCGTCACAAATAGAAAGAGAGAGAGAGTTCATACAAGCGTCACAAATAGAAAGAGAGAGAGAGAGTTCATACAAGCGTCACAAATAGAGAGAGAGAGAGAGTTCATACAAGCGTCAGAAATAGAAAGAGAGAGAGTTCATACAAGCGTCACAAATAGAGAGAGAGAGTTCATACAAGCGTCTCAAATAGAGAGAGAGAGAGAGAGTTCATACAAGCTTCACAAATAGAGAGAGAAAGAGAGAGTTAAAAAGCGTCACAAATAGAGAGTTCATAAAAGCGTCAGAAATAGAGAGTTAATAAAAGCGTCACAAATAGAGAGTTCATACAAGCGTCACAAATAGAGAGTTCATAAAAGCGTCACAAATAGAGAGTTCATAAAAGCGTCACAAATAGAGAGAGAGAGAGAGAGAGAGAGAGAGAGAGTTCATACAAGCGTCACAAATAGAGAGAGAGAGAGTGAGAGTTCATAAAAGCGTCACAAATAGAGAGTTCATAAAAGCGTCACAAATAGAGAGTTAATAAAAGCGTCACAAATAGAGAGAGAGAGAGAGAGTTCATACAAGCGTCACAAATAGAGAGAGAGAGAGAGAGAGAGAGAGTGGGAGAGAGAGTTCATAAAAGCGTCACAAATAGAGAGTTCATAAAAGCGTCACAAATAGAGAGAGAGAGAGAGTTCATACAAGCGTCACAAATAGAGAGAGAGAGAGAGAGAGAGTTCATACAAGCGTCACAAATAGAAAGAGAGAGAGTTCATACAAGCGTCACAAATAGAAAGAGAGAGAGAGTTCATACAAGCGTCACAAATAGAAAGAGAGAGAGAGAGAGTTCATACAAGCGTCACAAATAGAGAGAGAGAGAGATTTCATACAAGCGTCAGAAATAGAAAGAGAGAGAGTTCATACAAGCGTCACAAATAGAGAGAGAGAGAGAGAGTTCATACAAGCGTCACAAATAGAGAGGGAGAGAGAGAGTTCATACAAGCGTAACAAATAGAGAGAGAGAGTTCATACAAGCGTCACAAATAGAGAGAGAGAGAGTTCATACAAGCGTCACAAATAGAGAGAGAGAGAGAGAGTTCATACAAGAGTCACAAATAGAAAGAGAGAGAGAGAGAGAGTTCATACAAGCGTCACAAATAGAGAGAGAGAGAGAGAGAGAGAGAGAGAGAGTTCATATAAGCGTCACAAATAGAGAGAGAGGCAGAGAGAGTTCATACAAGCGTCACAAATGGAGATTTAATAAAAGCGTAACAAATAGAGAGTTAATAAAAGCATCTCAAATAGAGAGTTAATAAAAGCATCACAAAAATAAAGAGTTCATAAAAGCGTCACAAATATAGAGTTAATTAAAGCGTCACAAATAGAGAGTTCATAAAAGCGTCACAAAGAGAGAGAGAGAGAGAGAGTTCATACAAGCGTCACAAATAGAAAGAGAGAGAGAGAGTTCATACAAGCGTCACAAATAGAGAGAGAGAGAGAGAGAGTTCATACAAGCGTCACAAATAGAGAGAGAGAGAGAGTTCATACAAGCGTCACAAATAGAGAAAGAGAGAGTTCATACAAGCGTCACAAATAGAAAGAGAGAGAGAGAGAGAGAGAGAGAGTTCATACAAGCGTCACAAATAGAGAGAGAGAGTTCATACAAGCGTCACAAATAGAGAGAGAGAGAGAGTCCATACAAGCGTCACAAATAGAGAGAGAGAGAGAGTGCATACAAGCGTCACAAATAGAGAGAGAGAGTTCATACAAGCGTCACAAATAGAAAGAGAGAGAGAGAGAGAGAGTTCATACAATCGTCACAAATAGAAAGAGAGAGAGAGTTCATACAAGCGTCACAAATAGAAAGAGAGAGAGTTCATACAAGCGTCACAAATAGAAAGAGAGAGAGAGAGAGTTCATACAAGCTTCACAAATAGAAAGAGAGAGAGAGTTCATACAAGCGTCACAAATATATATATATATAGAGAGAGAGAGAGAGAGTTCATACAAGCGTCAGAAATAGAAAGAAAGAGAGTTCATACAAGCGTAACAAATAGAGAGAGAGAGAGAGTTCATACAAGCGTCACAAATAGAGAGAGAGAGAGAGAGTTCATACAAGCGTCACAAATAGAGAGAGAGAGAGAGAGAGTTCATACAAGCGTCACAAATTGAGAGAGAGAGAGAGTTCATACAAGCGTCACAAGTAGAGAGAGAGAGAGTTCATACAAGTGTCACATATAGAAAGAGAGAGAGAGAGAGTTCATACAAGCGTCACAAATAGAGAGAGAGAGAGTGAGAGTTCATACAAGCGTCACAAATAGAGAGAGAGAGAGAGAGAGAGTTCATACAAGCGTCACAAATAGAGAGAGGAGGGAGAGAGTTCATACAAGCGTCACAAATAGAGAGAGAGAGAGTTCATAAAGGCGTCACAAATGGAGATTTAATAAAAGCGTCACAAATAGAGAGTTAATAAAAGCATCACAAATAGAGAGTTCATAAAAGCGTCACAAATAGAGAGTTCATAAAAGCAGCACAAATAGAGAGTTCCTAAAGGCGTCACAAATAGAGAGTTAATTAAAGCGTCACAAATAGAGAGTTCTTAAAAGCGTCACAAATAGAGAGAGAGAGAGAGAGTTCATACAAGCGTCACAAATGGAGATTTAATAAAAGCGTCACAAATAGAGAGTTAATAAAAGCATCACAAATAGAGAGTTCATAAAAGCGTCACAAATAGAGAGTTCATAAAATCGTCACAAAGAGAGAGAGAGAGAGAGAGAGAAAGAGTTCATACAAGCTTCACAAATAGAGAGAGAAAGAGAGAGTTAAAAAAGCGTCACAAATAGAGAGTTCATAAAAGCGTCACAAATAAAGAGTTAATAAAAGCGTCACAAATAGAGAGTTCATACAAGCGTCACAAATAGAGAGTTCATAAAAGCGTCACAAATAGAGAGTTCATAAAGCGTCACAAATAGAGAGAGAGAGAGAGTGAGAGTTCATAAAAGCGTCACAAATAGAGAGTTCATAAAAGCGTCACAAATAGAGAGTTAATAAAATCGTCACAAATAGTGAGAGAGAGAGAGTTCATACAAGCGTCACAAATTGAGAGAGAGAGAGAGAGAGTGAGAGAGAGAGTTCATAAAAGCGTCACAAATAGAGAGTTCATAAAGCGTCACAATTAGAGAGAGATAGAGAGTTCATACAAGCGTCACAAATAGAGAGAGAGAGAGAGAGAGAGTTCATACAAGCGTCACAAATAGAGAGAGAGAGGGTTCATACAAGCGCCACAAATAGAGCGACAGTTCATACAAGTGTCACAAATAGAGAGAGAGAGTTCATACAAGCGCCACAAATAGAGGGACAATTCATACAAGCGTCACAAATAGAGAGAGAGAGTTCATACAAGTGTCACAAATAGAGAGAGAGAGTTCATACAAGCGCCACAAATAGAGGGACAATTCATACAAGCGTCACAAATAGAGAGAGAGAGAGTTCATACAAGTGTCACAAATAGAGAGAGAGAGAGTTCATACAAGCGTCACAAATAGAGAGAGAGAGAGTTCATGCAAGCGTCACAAATAGAGCGACCGTTCATACAAGCGCACAAATAGAGCGGCAGTTCATACAAGCGCCACAAATAGAGCGGCAGTTCATACAAGCGCCACAAATAGAGAGAGAGAGAGTTCATACAAGCGTCACAAATAGAGAGAGAGAGAGTTCATGCAAGCGTCACAAATAGAGCGACAGTTCATACAAGCGCCACAAATAGAGAGAGAGAGAGTTCATACAAGCGCCACAAATAGAGCGGCAGTTCATACAAGCGCCACAAATAGAGAGAGAGAGAGAGAGGGTTCATACAAGCGTCACAAATAGAGAGAGAGAGAGAGAGGGTTCATACAAGCGCCACAAATAGAGAGAGAGAGGGTTCATACAAGCGCCACAAATAGAGCGGCAGTTCATACAAGCGCCACAAATAGAGAGAGAGAGAGAGGGTTCATACAAGCGCCACAAATAGAGAGAGAGAGAGAGAGAGTTCATACAAGTGTCACAAATAGAGAGAGAGAGAGTTCATACAAGCGCCACAAATAGAGATAGAGAGTTCATACAAGCGCCACAAATAGAGGGACAATTCATACAAGCGTCACAAATAGAGATAGAGAGTTCATACAAGCGCCACAAAAAGAGGGACAATTCATACAAGCGTCACAAATAGAGAGAGAGAGAGTTCATACAAGTGTCACAAATAGAGAGAGAGAGTTCATACAAGTGTCACAAATAGAGAGAGAGAGTTCATACAAGTGTCACAAATAGAGAGAGAGAGAGTTCATACAAGTGTCACAAATAGATAGAGAGAGAGTTCATACAAGTGTCACAAATAGAGAGAGAGAGTTCATACAAGCGTCACAAATAGAGAGAGAGAGAGTGAGAGAGTTCATACAAGCGTCACAAATAGAAAGAGAGAGAGTTCATACAAGCGTCACAAATAGAAAGAGAGAGAGAGTTCATACAAGCGTCACAAATAGAAAGAGAGAGAGAGAGTTCATACAAGCGTCACAAATAGAGAGAGAGAGAGAGTTCATACAAGCGTCAGAAATAGAAAGAGAGAGAGTTCATACAAGCGTCACAAATAGAGAGAGAGAGTTCATACAAGCGTCTCAAATAGAGAGAGAGAGAGAGAGTTCATACAAGCTTCACAAATAGAGAGAGAAAGAGAGAGTTAAAAAAGCGTCACAAATAGAGAGTTCATAAAAGCGTCACAAATAGAGAGTTAATAAAAGCGTCACAAATAGAGAGTTCATACAAGCGTCACAAATAGAGAGTTCATAAAAGCGTCACAAATAGAGAGTTCATAAAAGCGTCACAAATAGAGAGAGAGAGAGAGAGAGAGAGAGAGAGAGAGTTCATACAAGCGTCACAAATAGAGAGAGAGAGAGTGAGAGTTCATAAAAGCGTCACAAATAGAGAGTTCATAAAAGCGTCACAAATAGAGAGTTAATAAAAGCGTCACAAATAGAGAGAGAGAGAGAGAGTTCATACAAGCGTCACAAATAGAGAGAGAGAGAGAGAGAGAAGACAGAGGAGAGTGGGAGAGAGAGTTCATAAAAGCGTCACAAATAGAGAGTTCATAAAAGCGTCACAAAGAGAGAGAGAGAGAGTTCATACAAGCGTCACAAATAGAGAGAGAGAGAGAGAGAGAGAGTTCATACAAGCGTCACAAAATAGAGTGAGAGAGAGAGAGTTCATACAAGCGTCACAAATAGAGAGAGAGAGAGAGAGAGTTCATAAAAGCGTCACAAATAGAGAGTTCATAAAAGCGTCACAAATAGAGAGTTCATAAAAGGGTCACAAATAGAGAGAGAGAGTTCATACAAGCGTCACAAATAGAGAGAGTTCATAAAGCGTCACAAATGAGAGAGAGTCATAAAAGCTTCAAAAATAGAGAGAGAGAGAGTTCATACAAGCGTCACAATTAGATAGTTCATAAAAGCGTCACAAATTGAGAAAGAGAGAGTTTATACAAGCTTCACAATAGAGAGAGTTCATACAAGCGTCACAAATAGAGCGACCGTTCATACAAGCGCACAAATAGAGCGGCAGTTCATACAAGCGCCACAAATAGAGAGAGAGAGAGAGGTTCATACAAGCGCACAAATAGAGCGACAGTTCATACAAGTGTCACAAATAGAGAGAGATAGTTCATACAAGCGCCACAAATAGAGAGGGAGTTCATACAAGCGCCACAAATAGAGCGACAGTTCATACAAGTGTCACAAATAGAGAGAGATAGTTCATACAAGCGCACAAATAGAGACAGAGAGTTCATACAAGCGCCACAAATAGAGGGACAATTCATACAAGCGTCACAAATAGAGAGAGAGAGTTCATACAAGTGTCACAAATAGAGAGAGAGAGAGTTCATACAAGCGCCACAAATAGAGGGACAATTCATACAAGTGTCACAAATAGAGAGAGAGAGAGTTCATACAAGAGCCACAAATAGAGCGACAGTTCATACAAGTGTCACAATAGAGAGAGAGAGAGAGTTCATACAAGCGCCACAAATAGAGATAGAGAGTTCATACAAGCGCCACAAATAGAGGGACAATTCATACAAGCGTCACAAATAGAGATAGAGAGTTCATACAAGCGCCACAAAAAGAGGGACAATTCATACAAGCGTCACAAATAGAGAGAGAGAGAGAGTTCATACAAGTGTCACAAATAGAGAGAGAGAGTTCATACAAGTGTCACAAATAGAGAGAGAGAGTTCATACAAGTGTCACAAATAGAGAGAGAGAGTTCATACAAGTGTCACAAATAGAGAGAGAGAGAGTTCATACAAGTGTCACAAATGAGAGAGAGAGAGAGTTCATACAAGTGTCACAAATAGAGAGAGAGAGAGTTCATACAAGTGTCACAAATAGAGAGAGAGAGTTCATACAAGCGTCACAAATAGAGAGAGAGAGAGAGAGAGAGAGAGTTCATACAAGCGTCACAAATAGAAGAGAGAGAGTTCATACAAGCGTCACAATAGAAAGAGAGAGAGTGTTCATACAAGCGTCACAAATAGAAGAGAGAGAGAGAGTTCATACAAGCGTCACAAATAGAGAGAGAGAGAGAGTTCATACAAGCGTCAGAAATAGAAAGAGAGAGAGTTCATACAAGCGTCACAAATAGAGAGAGAGAGAGAGTTCATACAAGCGTCACAAATAGAGAGGGAGAGAGAGAGTTCATACAAGCGTAACAAATAGAGAGAGTAGAGTTCATACAAGCGTCACAAATAGAGAGAGAGAGAGTTCATACAAGCGTCACAAATAGAGAGAGAGAGAGAGAGAGTTCATACAAGCGTCACAAATAGAAAGAGAGAGAGAGAGAGTTCATACAAGCGTCACAAATAGAGAGAGAGAGAGAGAGAGAGAGTTCATACAAGCGTCACAAATAGAGAGAGAGGAGAGAGAGAGTTCATACAAGCGTCACAAATGGAGATTAATAAAAGCGTAACAAATAGAGAGTTAATAAAAGCATCTCAAATAGAGAGTTAATAAAAGCATCACAAAAATAAAGAGTTCATAAAAGCGTCACAAATAGAGAGTTAATTAGCGTCACAAATAGAGAGTTCATAAAAGCGTCACAAGAGAGAGAGAGAGAGAGAGAGAGAGAGAGTTCATACAAGCGTCACAAATAGAAAGAGAGAGAGAGAGTTCATACAAGCGTCACAAATAGAGAGAGAGAGAGAGAGAGTTCATACAAGCGTCACAAATAGAGAGAGAGAGAGAGTTCATACAAGCGTCACAAATAGAGAAAGAGAGAGTCATACAAGCGTCACAAAAAAATAGAAAGAGAGAGAGAGAGAGAGAGAGAGAGTTCATACAAGCGTCACAAATAGAGAGAGAGAGAGTCATACAAGCGTCACAAATAGAGAGAGAGGAGAGAGTCCATACAAGCGTCACAAATAGAGAGAGAGAGAGAGAGTGCATACAAGCGTCACAAATAGAGAGAGAGAGAGTTCATACAAGCGTCACAAATAGAAAGAGAGAGAGAGAGAGAGTTCATACAATCGTCACAAATAGAAAGAGAGAGAGAGTTCATACAAGCGTCACAAATAGAAAGAGAGAGTTCATACAAGCGTCACAAAAATAGAAGAGAGAGAGAGAGAGTTCATACAAGCGTTACAAATAGAAAGAAAGAGAGTTCATACAAGCGTAACAAATAGAGAGAGAGAGAGTTCATACAAGCGTCACAATAGAGAGAGAGAGAGAGAGTTCATACAAGCGTCAAAAGAGAGAGAGAGAGAGAGAGTTCATACAAGCGTCACAAATGAGAGAGAGAGAGAGAGTTCATACAAGCGTCACAAGTAGAGAGAGAGAGAGTTCATACAAGTGTCACATATAGAAAGAGAGAGAGAGAGAGAGAGTTCATACAAGCGTCACAAATAGAGAGAGAGAGAGTGAGAGTTCATACAAGCGTCACAAATAGAGAGAGAGAGAGAGGAGTTCATACAAGCGTCACAAATAGAGAGAGGGAGGGAGAGAGTTCATACAAGCGTCACAAATAGAGAGAGAGAGAGAGTTCATAAAGGCCACAAATGGAGATTAATAAAAGCGTCACAAATAGAGAGTTAATAAAAGCATCACAAATAGAGAGTTCATACAAGCGTCACAAATAGAGAGTTAATAAAAGCAGCACAAATAGAGAGTTCCTAAAGGCGTCACAAATAGAGAGTTAATTAAAGCGTCACAAATAGAGAGTTCTTAAAAGCGTCACAAATAGAGAGAGAGAGAGAGAGTTCATACAAGCGTCACAAATGGAGATTTAATAAAAGCGTCACAAATAGAGAGTTAATATAAAGCATCACAAATAGAGAGTTCATAAAAGCGTCACAAATAGAGAGTTCATAAAATCGTCACAAAGAGAGAGAGAGAGAGAGAGAAAGAGTTCATACAAGCTTCACAAATAGAGAGAGAAAGAGAGAGTTAAAAAAGCGTCACAAATAGAGAGTTCATAAAAGCGTCACAAATAAAAGAGTTAATAAAAGCGTCACAAATAGAGAGTTCATACAAGCGTCACAAATAGAGAGTTCATAAAAGCGTCACAAATAGAGAGTTCATAAAAGCGTCACAAATAGAGAGAGAGAGAGTGAGAGTTCATAAAGCGTCACAAATAGAGAGTTCATAAAAGCGTCACAAATAGAGAGTTAATAAAATCGTCACAAATAGTGAGAGAGAGAGAGTTCATACAAGCGTCACAAATAGAGAGAGAGAGAGAGAGAGTGAGAGAGAGAGTTCATAAAAGCGTCACAAATAGAGAGTTCATAAAAGCGTCACAAATAGAGAGAGATAGAGAGTTCATACAAGCGTCACAAATAGAGAGAGAGAGAGAGAGAGAGAGTTCATACAAGCGTCACAAATAGAGAGAGAGAGTTCATACAAGCGTCACAAATAGAGAGAGAAGGAGAGAGAGAGAGAGAGAGTTCATAAAAGCGTCACAAATAGAGAGTTCATAAAAGCGTCACAAATAGAGAGTTCATAAAAGCGTCACAAATAGAGAGAGAGAGTTCATACGAGCGTCACAAATAGAGAGTTCATAAAGCGTCACAAATAGAGAGAGAGAGAGTTCATACAAGCGTCACAAATAGAGGAGACAAGAAAATTCATACAAGCGTCACAAATAGAGAGAGAGAGGAGTTCATACAAGCGTCACAAATAGAGAGAGAGAGAGAGTTCATACAAGCGTCACAAATAGAGAGAGAGAGAGTTCATACAAGCGCACAAATAGAGAGAGAGAGAGAGGGTTCATACAAGCGCCACAAATAGAGCGACAGTTCATACAAGCGTCACAAATAGAGAGAGAGAGAGTTCATACAAGCGCCACAAATAGAGATAGAGAGTTCATACAAGCGCCACAAATAGAGGGACAATTCATACAAGCGTCACAAATAGAGATAGAGAGTTCATACAAGCGCCACAAAAGGAGGGACAATTCATACAAGCGTCACAAATAGAGAGAGAGAGAGAGTTCATACAAGTCACAAATAGAGAGAGAGAGTTCATACAAGCGTCACAAATAGAGAGAGAGAGAGTTCATACAAGTGTCACAAATAGAGAGAGAGAGTTCATACAAGTGTCACAAATAGAGAGAGAGAGAGTTCATACAAGCGTCACAAATAGAGAAGAGAGAGAGAGAGAGAGTTCATACAAGGTACAAAATAGAGAGAGAGAGAGTTCATACAAGTCACAAATAGAGAGAGAGAGTTCATACAAGCGTCACAAATAGAGAGAGAGAGAGTTCATACAAGTGTCACAAATAGAGAGAGAGAGAGAGAGAGTTCATACAAGTGTCACAAATAGAGAGAGAGAGAGTTCATACAAGCGTCACAATTAGAGAGAGAGAGTTCATACAAGCATCACAAATAGAGAGAGAGAGAGAGAGAGAGAGAGAGTTCATACAAGCGTCACAAATAGAAAGAGAGAGAGTTCATACAAGCGTCACAAATAGAAGAGAGAGAGAGAGTTCATACAAGCGTCACAAAATAGAAAGAGAGAGAGAGAGTTCATACAAGCGTCACAAATAGAGAGAGAGAGAGAGTTCATACAAGCGTCAGAAATAGAAAGAGAGAGAGTTCATACAAGCGTCGCAAATAGAGAGAGAGAGAGTTCATACAAGCGTCACAAATGAGAGGGAGAGAGAGAGTTCATACAAGATAACAAATAGAGAGAGAGAGTTCATACAAGCGTCACCAATATATAGAGAGAGAGTTCATACAAGCGTCACAAAAGAGAGAGAGAGAGAGAGAGTTCATACAAGAGTCACAAATAGAAAGAGAGAGAGAGTTCATACAAGCGTCACAAATAGAGAGAGAGAGAGAGTTCATATAAGCGTCACAAATAGAGAGAGAGGGAGAGAGAGTTCATACAAGCGTCACAAATGAGAGATTTAGAGAGAAGTAAACAAAAACAAATAGAGAGATTTAATAAAAGCGTCACAAATAGAGAGTAATAAAAAGATCACAAATAGAGAGTTAATAAAAGCATCACAAAAATAAAGAGTTCATAAAAGCGTCACAAATAGAGAGTTAATTAAAGCGTCACAAATAGAGAGTTCATAAAAGCGTCACAAAGAGAGACAGAGAGAGAGAGAGAGAGAGAGTTCATACAAGCGTCACAAATAGAAGAGAGAGAGAGAGAGTTCATACAAGCGTCACAAATAGAGAGAGATAGAGAGTTCATACAAGCGTCACAAATAGAGAGAGAGAGAGAGTTCATACAAGCGTCACAAATAGAGAAAGAGAGAGTTCATAAAGCGTCACAAATAGAAAGAGAGAAAGAGAGAGAGAGAGTTCATACAAGCGTCACAAATAGAGAGAGAGAGTTCATACAAGCGTCACAAAAAGAGAGAGAGAGAGAGTCAATACAAGCGTCACCAATAGAGAGAGAGAGAGTCATACAAGCGTCACAAATAGAGAGAGAGAGTTCATACAAGCGTCACAAATAGAAAGAGAGAGAGAGAGAGAGAGAGTTCATACAATCGTCACAAATAGAAAGAGAGAGAGAGTTCATACAAGCGTCACAAATAGAAAGAGTTTCATACAAGCGTCACAAATAGAAAGAGAGAGAGAGAGAGTTCATACAAGCGTCACAAATTGAAAGAGAGAGAGAGTTCATACAAGCGTCACAAATAGAGAGAGAGAGAGTTCATACAAGCGTCAGAAATAGAAAGAAAGAGAGTTCATACAAGCGTCACAAATAGAGAGAGAGAGAGAGTTCATACAAGTGTCACAAATAGAGAGAGAGAGAGAGAGTTCATACAAGCGTCACAAATAGAGAGAGAGAGAGAGAGAGAGAGAGAGGGAGTTCATACAAGCGTCACAAATTGAGAGAGAGAGAGTTCATACAAGCGTCACAGTAGAGAGAGAGAGAGAGAGAGAGTTCATACAAGTGTCACATATAGAAAGAGAGAGAGAGAGTTCATACAAGCGTCACAAATAGAGAGAGAGAGAGAGAGTTCATACAAGCGTCACAAATAGAGAGAGAGAGAGAGAGAGAGAGTTCATACAAGCGTCACAAATAGAGAGAGGGAGAGAGAGAGTTCATACAAGCGTCACAAATAGAGAGAGAGAGAGAGAGAGAGAGTCATAAGGCGTCACAAATGGAGATTTAATAAAAGCGTCACAAATAGAGAGTTATAATAGCATCACAAATAGAGAGTTCATAAAAGCGTCACAAATAGAGAGTTAATAAAAGCAGCACAAATAGAGAGTTCCTAAAGGCGTCACAAATAGAGAGTTAATTAAAGCGTCACAAATAGAGAGTTCTTAAAAGCGTCACAAATAGAGAGAGAGAGAGAGTTCATACAAGCGTCACAAATGGAGATTTAATAAAAGCGTCACAAATAGAGAGTTAATAAAAGCATCACAAATAGAGAGTTCATAAAAGCGTCACAAATAGAGAGTTCATAAAAGCGTCACAAATAGAGAGAGAGAGAGAGTGAGAGTTCATAAAAGCGTCACAAATAGAGAGTTAATAAAATCGTCACAAATAGTGAGAGAGAGAGAGTTCATACAAGCGTCACAAATAGAGAGAGAGAGAGAGAGAGTGAGAGAGAGAGAGTTCATAAAGCGTCACAAATAGAGAGTTCATAAAAGCGTCACAAATAGAGAGAGAGAGAGAGAGTTCATACAAGTGTCACAAATAGAGAGAGAGAGTTCATACAAGCGCACAAATAGAGAGAGAGAGAGAGTTCATACAAGCGTCACAAATAGAGAGAACCGTTCATACAAGCGCCACAAATAGAGCGGCAGTTCATAAAAGCGTCACATGATAGAGAGAGAGAGAGAGGGTTCATACAAGCGCCACAAATAGAGAGAGAGAGAGAGTTTATACAAGGTTCACAATTAGAGATTTCATACAAGCGTCACAAATTGAGAGAGAGAGAGTTTATACAAGGTTCACAATTAGAGATTTCATACAAGCGTCACAAATAGAGAGAGAGAGAGTTTATACAAGGTTCACAATAGAGATTTCATACAAGCGTCACAAATTGAGAGAGAGAGAGTTTATACAAGGTCACAATAGAGATTTCATACAAGCGTCACAAATAGAGAGAGAGAGAGTTTATACAAGGTTCACAATTAGAGATTTCATACAAGCGTCACAAATTGAGAGAGAGAGAGTTTATACAAGGTTCACAATTAGAGAGAGTTCATACAAGCGTCACAAATAGAGCGGCAGTTCATACATGCGCCACAAATAGAGAGAGAGAGAGAAGAGTGTTCATGCAAGCGTCACAAATAGAGCGACCGTTCATACAAGCGCCACAAATAGAGCGGCAGTTCATACAAGCGTCACAAATAGAGAGAGAGAGTTCATCACAAGCGTCACAAATAGAGCGACAGTTCATACAAGCGCCACAAATAGAGAGAGAGAGAGAGAGGGTTCAACAAGCGCCACAAAAAGAGCGACAGTTCATACATGCGATACAAATAGAGAGAGAGAGAGAGAGGGTTCATACAAGCGCCACAAATAGAGCGACAGTTCATACAAGCGCACAAATAGAGAGAGAGAGAGGGTTCATACAAGCCACAAAAGAAGAGAGAGTTCATACAAGCGTCACAAATAGAGAGAGAGAGAGAGGGTTCATACAAGCGCCACAAATAGAGCGACAGTTCATACAAGCGTCACAATAGAGAGAGAGAGAGAGAGAGGTTCATACAAGCGCCACAAATAGAGAGAGAGAGAGAGGGTTCATACAAGCGCCACAAATAGAGAGAAGAGAGAGAGGGTTCATACAAGCGCCACAAATAGAGAGAGAGAGAGAGGGTCATACAAGCGCAACAAATAGAGAGAGAGAGAGAGGGTTCATACAAGTGTCACAAATAGAGAGAGAGAGAGAGGGTTCATACAAGCGCCACAAATAGAGAGAGAGAGGAGAGTTCATACAAGCGCCACAAATAGAGAGAGAGAGAGAGAGGGTTCATACAAGCGTCACAAATAGAGAGAGAGAGAGGGTTCATACAAGCGTCACAAATAGAGAGAGAGAGAGAGGTTCATACAAGCGTCACAAATAGAGAGAGAGAGATAGGGTTCATACAAGCGCCACAAATAGAGCGACAGTTCATACAAGCGCCACAAATAGAGAGAGAGAGAGAGAGTTCATACAAGCGCCACAAATAGAGCGACAGTTCATACAAGCGTCACAAAGAGAGGAGAGAGAGGGTTCATACAAGCGCCACAAATAGAGCGACAGTTCATACAAGTGTCACAAATAGAGAGGGAGAGAGAGAGCATACAAGCGTCACAAATAGAGAGAGAGAGAGTTCATACAAGCGTCACAAATAGTGAGAGAGAGAGAGAGTCATACAAGCGTCACAAATAGAGAGAGAGAGAGAGAGTTCATACAAGTGTCACAAATAGAAAGAGAGAGAGAGAGAGAGAGTTCATACAAGCGTCAAAAATAGAGAGACAGAGAGTCATACAAGCGTGACAAACAGAAAAGAGAGAGAGAGAGGAGAGTTCATACAAGCGTCACAAATAGAGAGAGAGAGAGAGAGAGTTCATACAAGCGTCACAAATAGAGAGAGAGAGAGAGAGTTCATACAAGCGTCACATAGAGAGAGAGAGAGAGTTCATACAAGCGTCACAAATAGAGAGAGAGGGAGAGAGAGTTCATACAAGCGTCACAAATGGAGATTATAAAAAAGCGTCACAAATAGAGAGTTAATAAAAGCATCACAAATAGTGAGTTTACAAAACGCGTCACAAATAGAGAGTTAATAAAAGCATCACAAAAATAAAGAGTTCATAAAAGCGTCACAAATAGAGAGTTAATAAAAGCGTCACAAATAGAGAGTCATAAAAGCGTCATAAATAGAGAGTTCATAAAAGCGTCACAAATAGAGAGTTCATAAAAGCGTCACAAATAGAGAGAGAGAGAGAGTTCATACAAGCGTCAAAATAGAGAGAGAGAGAGAGAGAGAGAGTGAGAGAGAGAGTTCATAAAAGCGTCACAAATAGAGAGTTCATAAAAGCGTCACAAATAGAGAGAGAGAGTTCATACAAGCGTCACAAAGAGAGAGAGAGAGAGAGTTCATACAAGCGTCACAAATAGAGAGAGAGAGAGAGAGAGAGTTCATACAAGCGTCACAAATAGAGAGTTCATAAAAGCGTCACAAAGAGAGAGAGAGAGAGAGTTCATACAAGCGTCACAAAAGAGAGAGAGAGAGAGAGTTCATACAAGCGTCACAAAGAGAGAGAGAGAGAGTTCATACAAGCGTCACAAATAGAGAGAGAAGGAGAGAGAGAGAGTTCATAAAAGCGTCACAAATAGAGAGTCATAAAAGCGTCACAAATAGAGAGTTCATAAAAGCGTCACAAATAGAGAGAGAGAGAGTTCATACGAGCGGCACAAAATAGAGAGTTCATACAAGCGTCACAAATTGAGAGAGAGAGAGTTTATACAAGCTTCACAATTAGAGAGAGTTCATAAAAGCGCCAAATAGAAGGACAATTCATAAAAGCGTCACAAATAGAGAGAGAGAGTTCATACAAGTGTCACAAATAGAGAGAGAGAGAGTTCATACAAGTGTCACAAATAGAGAGAGAGAGAGAGAGTTCATACAAGTGCCACAAATAGAGAGAGAGAGAGAGTGTGTTCATGCAAGCGTCACATATAGAGCGACCGTTCATACAAGCGCCACAAATAGAGCGGCAGTTCATACAAGCGCCATGAATAGAGAGAGAGAGAGAGAGAGAGGGTCATACAAGCGCCACAAATAGAGCGACAGTTCATACAAGCGCCACAAATAGAGAGAGAGAGAGAGAGAGGGTCATACAAGCGCCACAAAATAGAGAGAGAGAGAGAGAGAGTGTGTTCATGCAAGCGTCACAAATAGAGCGACCGTTCATACAAGCGCCACAAATAGAGCGCAGTTCATACAAGCGCCATGAATAGAGAGAGAGAGAGAGGGTTCATACAAGCGCCACAAATAGAGCGACAGTTCATACAAGCGCATGAATAGAGAGAGAGAGAGAGGGTTCATACAAGCGCCACAAATAGAGCGACAGTTCATACAAGCGCCATGAATAGAGAGAGAGAGAGAGAGGGTTCATACAAGCGCCACAAATAGAGAGAGAGAGAGGAGGGTCATACAAGCGCCACAAATAGAGAGAGAGAGAGAGAGAGAGGGTTCATACAAGCGCCACAAATAGAGAGCGAGAGAGAGGGTTCATACAAGCGCCACAAATAGAGAGAGAGAGAGAGAGAGGTTCATACAAGCGCCACAAATAGAGAGAGAGAGAGAGAGGGTTCATACAAGCGCCACAAATAGAGAGAGAGAGAGAGGGTTCATACAAGCGCCACAAATAGAGAGAGAGAGAGAGAGGGTACATACAAGCGCCACAAATAGAGAGAGAGAGAGAGAGAGTTCATACAAGTGTCACAAATAGAGAGAGAGAGAGTTCATACAAGTGCCACAAATAGAGAGAGAGAGAGAGAGGGTACATACAAAGCGCACAAATAGAGAGAGAGAGAGAGAGAGTCATACAAGTGTCACAAATAGAGAGAGAGAGGAGTACATACAAGCGTCACAAATAGAGAGAGAGAGAGAGAGAGTTCATACAAGCGCCACAATAGAGAGAGAGAGAGTTCATACAAGCGTCACAAATAGAGAGAGAGAGTTCATACAAGTGTCACAAATAGAGAGAGAGAGTTCATACAAGGTCAAAATAGAGAGAGAGAGTTCATACAAGTGTCACAAATAGAGAGAGAGAGTTCATACAAGCGTCACAAATAGAGAGAGAGAGAGTTCATACAAGTGTCACAAATAGAGAGAGAGAGAGTTCATACAAGTGTCACAAATAGAGAGAGAGAGTCATACAATGTCACAAATAGAGAGAGAGAGAGTTCATACAACGGCACAAATAGAGATAGAGAGTTCATACAAGCGCCACAAATAGAGGGACAATTCATACAAGCGTCACAAATAGAGAGAGAGAGGTCATACAAGCGTCACAAAATAGAGAGAGAGAGAGTTCATACAAGTGCACAAATAGAGAGAGAGAGAGTTCATACAAGCGCCACAAATAGAGGGACAGTTCATACAAGCATCACAAATAGAGAGAGAGAGTTCATACAAGCGTCACAAATAGAGAGAGAGAGAGTTCATCAAGCGTCACAAATAGAGAGAGAGAGAGTTTCATACAAGCGCCACAAATAGAGCGGCAGTTCATACAAGCGCCACAAATAGAGAGAGAGAGAGAGGTTCATACAAGCGCCACAAATAGAAGCGACAGTTCATACAAGTGTCACAAATAGAGAGGGAGAGAGTTCATACAAGCGCCACAAATAGAGATAGAGAGTTCATACTTGCGCCACAAATAGAGGGACAATTCATACAAGCGTCACAAATAGAGATAGAGAGTTCATACAAGCGCCACAAAAAGAGGGACAATTCATACAAGCGTCACAAATAGAGAGAGAGAGAGAGTTCATACAAGTGTCACAAATAGAGAGAGAGAGTTCATACAAGTGTCACAAATAGAGAGAGAGAGAGTTCATACAAGTGTCACAAATAGAGAGAGAGAGTTCATACAAGTGTCACAAATAGAGAGAGAGAGAGTTCATACAAGTGTCACAAAATAGAGAGAGAGAGAGTTCATACAAGTGTCCAAAATAAAGAGAGAGGAGAGAGTTCATACAAGCGTCACAAATAGAGAGAGAGAGAGAGAGAGAGAGTTCATACAAGCGTCACAAATAGAAAGAGAGAGAGTTCATACAAGCGTCACAAATAGAAAGAGAGAGAGAGAGAGTTCATACAAGCGTCACAAATAGAAAGAGAGAGAGAGAGAGTCATACAAGCGTCACAAATAGAGGAGAGAGAGAGTTCATACACGCGTCAGAAATAGAGAAAGAGAGAGAGTTCATACAAGCGTCACAAATGGAGATTTATAAAAGCGTAACAAATAGAGAGTTAATAAAAGCATCTCAAATAGAGAGTTAATAAAAGCATCACAAAATAAGAGTTCATAAAGCGTCACAAATAGAGAGTTAATTAAAGCGTCACAAATAGAGAGTTCATAAAAGCGTCACAAAGAGAGAGAGAGAGAGAGAGAGAGAGAGAGTTTCATACAAGCGTCACAAATAGAAAGAGAGAGAGAGAGTTCATACAAGCGTCACAAATAGAGAGAGAGAGAGATGAGAGAGTTCATACAAATCGTCACAAATAGAGAGAGAGAGAGAGTTCATACAAGCGTCACAAATAGAGAAAGAGAGAGTTCATACAAGCGTCACAAATAGAAAGAGAGAGAGAGAGAGAGAGAGAGAGAGTTTCATACAAGCGTCACAAATAGAGAGAGAGAGTTCATACAAGCGTCACAAATAGAGAGAGAGAGAGAGTCCATACAAGCGTCACAATAGAGAGAGAGAGAGAGAGTGCATACAAGCGTCACAAATAGAGAGAGAGAGAGAGTTTTCATACAAGCGTCACAAATAGAAAGAGAGAGAGAGAGAGAGTTCATACAATCGTCACAAATAGAAAGAGAGAGAGAGTTCATACAAGCGTCACAAATAGAAAGAGAGAGAGTTCATACAAGCGTCACAAATAGAAGAGAGAGAGAGAGAGTTTCATACAAGCGTTAGAAATAGAAAGAAAAGAGAGTTCATACAAGCGTAACAAATAGAGAGAGAGAGAGTTCATACAAGCGTCACAAATAGAGAGAGAGAGAGAGAGTTCATACAAGCGTCACAAATAGAGAGAGAGAGAGAGAGAGTTCATACAAGCGTCACAAATTGAGAGAGAGAGAGAGTTCATACAAGCGTCACAAGTAGAGAGAGAGAGAGTTCATACAAGTGTCACATATAGAAAGAGAGAGAGAGAGAGAGAGTTCATACAAGCGTCACAAATAGAGAGAGAGAGAGTGAGAGTTCATACAAGCGTCACAAATAGAGAGAGAGAGAGAGAGAGTTCATACAAGCGTCACAAATAGAGAGAGGGAGGGAGAGAGTTCATACAAGCGTCACAAATAGAGAGAGAGAGAGAGTTCATAAAGGCGTCACAAATGGAGATTTAATAAAAGCGTCACAAATAGAGAGTTAATAAAAGCATCACAAATAGAGAGTTCATACAAGCGTCACAAATAGAGAGTTAATAAAAGCAGCACAAATAGAGAGTTCCTAAAGGCGTCACAAATAGAGAGTTAATTAAAGCGTCACAAATAGAGAGTTCTTAAAAGCGTCACAAATAGAGAGAGAGAGAGAGAGAGTTCATACAAGCGTCACAAATGGAGATTTAATAAAAGCGTCACAATAGAGAGTTAATAAAAGCATCACAAATAGAGAGTTCATAAAAGCGTCACAAATAGAGAGTTCATAAAATCGTCACAAAGAGAGAGAGAGAGAGAGAGAAAGAGTTCATACAAGCTTCACAAATAGAGAGAGAAAGAGAGAGTTAAAAAAAGCGTCACAAATAGAGAGTTCATAAAAGCGTCACAATAAAGAGTTAATAAAAGCGTCACAAATAGAGAGTTCATACAAGCGTCACAAATAGAGAGTTCATAAAAGCGTCACAAATAGAGAGTTCATAAAAGCGTCACAAATAGAGAGAGAGAGAGTGAGAGTTCATAAAAGCGTCACAAATAGAGAGTTCATAAAAGCGTCACAAATAGAGAGTTAATAAAATCGTCACAAATAGTGAGAGAGAGAGAGTTCATACAAGCGTCACAAATAGAGAGAGAGAGAGAGAGTGAGAGAGAGAGTTCATAAAAGCGTCACAAATAGAGAGTTCATAAAAGCGTCACAATTAGAGAGAGATAGAGAGTTCATACAAGCGTCACAAATAGAGAGAGAGAGAGAGAGAGAGTTCATACAAGCGTCACAAATAGAGAGAGAGAGTTCATACAAGCGTCACAAATAGAGAGAGAAGGAGAGAGAGAGAGAGAGAGTTCATAAAAGCGTCACAAATAGAGAGTTCATAAAAGCGGCACAAATAGAGAGTTCATAAAAGCGTCACAAATAGAGAGAGAGAGTTCATACGAGCGGCACAAATAGAGAGTTCATAAAAGCGTCACAAATAGAGAGAGAGAGAGTTCATACAAGCGTCACAAATAGAGGGACAATTCATACAAGCGTCACAAATAGAGAGAGAGAGAGTTCATACAAGTGTCACAAATAGAGAGAGAGAGAGAGTTCATACAAGCGTCACAAATAGAGAGAGAGAGAGTTCATGCAAGCGTCACAAATAGAGCGACCGTTCATACAAGCGCCACAAATAGAGCGGCAGTTCATACAAGCGCCACAAATAGAGAGAGAGAGAGAGGGTTCATACAAGCGCCACAAATAGAGCGACAGTTCATACAAGTGTCACAAATAGAGAGAGAGAGAGTTCATACAAGCGCCACAAATAGAGATAGAGAGTTCATACAAGCGCCACAAATAGAGGGACAATTCATACAAGCGTCACAAATAGAGATAGAGAGTTCATACAAGCGCCACAAAAGGAGGGACAATTCATACAAGCGTCACAAATATATAGAGAGAGAGAGTTCATACAAGTGTCACAAATAGAGAGAGAGAGTTCATACAAGTGTCACAAATAGAGAGAGAGAGAGTTCATACAAGTGTCACAAATAGAGAGAGAGAGTTCATACAAGTGTCACAAATAGAGAGAGAGAGAGTTCATACAAGTGTCACAAATAGAGAGAGAGAGAGAGAGAGTTCATACAAGTGTCACAAATAGAGAGAGAGAGAGTTCATACAAGTGTCACAAATAGAGAGAGAGAGTTCATACAAGTGTCACAAATAGAGAGAGAGAGAGTTCATACAAGTGTCACAAATAGAGAGAGAGAGAGAGAGAGTTCATACAAGTGTCACAAATAGAGAGAGAGAGAGTTCATACAAGTGTCACAATTAGAGAGAGAGAGTTCATACAAGCATCACAAATAGAGAGAGAGAGAGAGAGAGAGAGTTCATACAAGCGTCACAAATAGAAAGAGAGAGAGTTCATACAAGCGTCACAAATAGAAAGAGAGAGAGAGAGAGTTCATACAAGCGTCACAAATAGAAAGAGAGAGAGAGTTCATACAAGCGTCACAAATAGAGAGAGAGAGAGAGTTCATACAAGCGTCAGAAATAGAAAGAGAGAGAGTTCATACAAGCGTCGCAAATAGAGAGAGAGAGAGTTCATACAAGCGTCACAAATTGAGAGGGAGAGAGAGAGTTCATACAAGAGTAACAAATAGAGAGAGAGAGTTCATACAAGCGTCACAAATATATAGAGAGAGAGTTCATACAAGCGTCACAAATAGAGAGAGAGAGAGAGAGAGAGAGTTCATACAAGAGTCACAAATAGAAAGAGAGAGAGAGTTCATACAAGCGTCACAAATAGAGAGAGAGAGAGAGTTCATATAAGCGTCACAAATAGAGAGAGAGGGAGAGAGAGTTCATACAAGCGTCACAAATGGAGATTTAATAAAAGCGTAACAAATAGAGAGTTAATAAAAGCATCACAAATAGAGAGTTAATAAAAGCATCACAAAAATAAAGAGTTCATAAAAGCGTCACAAATAGAGAGTTAATTAAAGCGTCACAAATAGAGAGTTCATAAAAGCGTCACAAAGAGAGACAGAGAGAGAGAGAGAGAGAGAGTTCATACAAGCGTCACAAATAGAAAGAGAGAGAGAGAGAGTTCATACAAGCGTCACAAATAGAGAGAGATAGAGAGTTCATACAAGCGTCACAAATAGAGAGAGAGAGAGAGTTCATACAAGCGTCACAAATAGAGAAAGAGAGAGTTCATACAAGCGTCACAAATAGAAAGAGAGAAAGAGAGAGAGAGAGTTCATACAAGCGTCACAAATAGAGAGAGAGAGTTCATACAAGCGTCACAAAAAGAGAGAGAGAGAGAGTCAATACAAGCGTCACCAATAGAGAGAGAGAGAGTTCATACAAGCGTCACAAATAGAGAGAGAGAGTTCATACAAGCGTCACAAATAGAAAGAGAGAGAGAGAGAGAGAGTTCATACAATCGTCACAAATAGAAAGAGAGAGAGAGTTCATACAAGCGTCACAAATAGAAAGAGTGTTCATACAAGCGTCACAAATAGAAAGAGAGAGAGAGAGAGTTCATACAAGCGTCACAAATTGAAAGAGAGAGAGAGTTCATACAAGCGTCACAAATAGAGAGAGAGAGAGTTCATACAAGCGTCAGAAATAGAAAGAAAGAGAGTTCATACAAGCGTCACAAATAGAGAGAGAGAGAGAGTTCATACAAGTGTCACAAATAGAGAGAGAGAGAGAGAGTTCATACAAGCGTCACAAATAGAGAGAGAGAGAGAGAGAGAGAGAGAGGGAGTTCATACAAGCGTCACAAATTGAGAGAGAGAGAGTTCATACAAGCGTCACAAGTAGAGAGAGAGAGAGAGAGTTCATACAAGTGTCACATATAGAAAGAGAGAGAGAGAGTTCATACAAGCGTCACAAATAGAGAGAGAGAGAGAGTTCATACAAGCGTCACAAATAGAGAGAGAGAGAGAGAGTTCATACAAGCGTCACAAATAGAGAGAGGGAGAGAGAGAGTTCATACAAGCGTCACAAATAGAGAGAGAGAGAGAGAGAGAGAGTTCATAAAGGCGTCACAAATGGAGATTTAATAAAAGCGTCACAAATAGAGAGTTAATAATAGCATCACAAATAGAGAGTTCATAAAAGCGTCACAAATAGAGAGTTAATAAAAGCAGCACAAATAGAGAGTTCCTAAAGGCGTCACAAATAGTGAGTTAATTAAAGCGTCACAAATAGAGAGTTCTTAAAAGCGTCACAAATAGAGAGAGAGAGAGAGTTCATACAAGCGTCACAAATGGAGATTTAATAAAAGCGTCACAAATAGAGAGTTAATAAAAGCATCACAAATAGAGAGTTCATAAAAGCGTCACAAATAGAGAGTTCATAAAAGCGTCACAAATAGAGAGAGAGAGAGAGTGAGAGTTCATAAAAGCGTCACAAATAGAGAGTTAATAAAATCGTCACAAATAGTGAGAGAGAGAGAGTTCATACAAGCGTCACAAATAGAGAGAGAGAGAGAGAGAGTGAGAGAGAGAGTTCATAAAAGCGTCACAAATAGAGAGTTCATAAAAGCGTCACAAATAGAGAGAGAGAGAGAGAGTTCATACAAGTGTCACAAATAGAGAGAGAGAGTTCATGCAACCGTCACAAATAGAGCGACCGTTCATAAAAGCGCCATGAATAGAGAGAGAGAGAGAGGGTCATACAAGCGCCACAAATAGAGAGAGAGAGAGAGTTTATACAAGGTCACAATTAGAGATTTCATACAAGCGTCACAAATTGAGAGAGAGAGAGTTTATACAAGGTTCACAATTAGAGATTTCATACAAGCGTCACAAATAGAGAGAGAGAGAGTTTATACAAGGTTCACAATTAGAGATTTCATACAAGCGTCACAAATTGAGAGAGAGAGAGTTTATACAAGGTTCACAATTAGAGATTTCATACAAGCGTCACAAATAGAGAGAGAGAGAGTTTATACAAGGTTCACAATTAGAGATTTCATACAAGCGTCA
The DNA here is from genome assembly GCA_032433765.1 of Megaustenia siamemsis. Taxonomy (NCBI): domain Eukaryota; kingdom Metazoa; phylum Mollusca; class Gastropoda; order Stylommatophora; family Ariophantidae; genus Megaustenia; species Megaustenia siamemsis. The sequence continues at coordinate 47,713,469 of JAVIAB010000001.1, forward strand.
CAAATGAGAGAGAGAGAGTTTATACAAGGTTCACAATTAGAGAGAGTTCATACAAGCGCCACAAATTGAGAGAGAGAGAGTTTATACAAGGTTCACAATTAGAGAGAGTTCATACAAGCGCCACAAATAGAGCGGCAGTTCATACATGCGCCACAAATAGAGAGAGAGAGAGAGGGTTCATACAAGCGCCACAATAGAGAGAGAGAGAGAGGGTTCATACAAGCGCCACAAATAGAGCGACAGTTCATACAAGTGTCACAAATAGAGAGGGAGAGAGAGAGTGTTCATGCAACCGTCACAAATAGAGCGACCGTTCATACAAGCGCCATGAATAGAGAGAGAGAGAGAGAGAGAGTGTGTTCATGCAAGCGTCACAAATAGAGCGGCAGTTCATACAAGCGCCATGAATAGAGAGAGAGAGAGAGAGAGAGTGTGTTTCATGCAAGCGTCACAAATAGAGCGGCAGTTCATACAAGCGCCATGAATAGAGAGAGAGAGAGAGAGAGAGTGTGTTCATGCAAGCGTCACAAATAGAGCGGCAGTTCATACAAGCGCCATGAATAGAGAGAGAGAGAGAGAGAGAGTGTGTTCATGCAAGCGTCACAAATAGAGCGGCAGTTCATACAAGCGCCATGAATAGAGAGAGAGAGAGAGAGAGAGTGTGTTCATGCAAGCGTCACAAATAGAGCGACCGTTCATACAAGCGCCACAAATAGAGCGACCGTTCATACAAGCGCCACAAATAGAGCGACAGTTCATACAAGCGCCACAAATAGAGCGACAGTTCATACAAGTGTCACAAATAGAGAGAGAGAGAGTTCATACAAGCGCCACAATAGAGAGAGAGAGAGAGAGTGTTCATGCAAGCGTCACAAATAGAGCGACAGTTCATACAAGCGCCACAAATAGAGCGACAGTTCATACAAGTGTCACAAATAGAGAGAGAGAGAGAGTTCATACAAGCGCCACAAATAGAGGGACAATTCATACAAGCGTCACAAATAGAGAGAGAGAGTTCATACAAGTGTCACAAATAGAGAGAGAGAGAGTTCATACAAGCGCCACAAATAGAGGGACAATTCATACAAGCGTCACAAATAGAGAGAGAGAGTTCATACAAGCGTCACAAATAGAGAGAGAGAGAGAGTTCATACAAGCGTCACAATTAGAGATTTCATACAAGCGTCACAAATTGAGAGAGAGAGAGTTTATACAAGCTTCACAATTAGAGAGAGTTCATACAAGCGTCACAAATAGAGCGGCAGTTCATACAAGCGCCACAAATAGAGAGAGAGAGGGTTCATACAAGCGCCACAAATAGAGCGACAGTTCATACATGCGCCACAAATAGAGAGAGAGAGAGGGTTCATACAAGCGCCACAAATAGAGCGACAGTTCATACATGCGCCACAAATAGAGAGAGAGAGAGAGGGTTCATACAAGCGCCACAAATAGAGAGAGAGAGAGAGGGTTCATACAAGCGCCACAAATAGAGAGAGAGAGAGAGGGTTCATACATGCGCCACAAATAGAGAGAGAGAGAGAGGGTTCATACAAGCGCCACAAATAGAGAGAGAGAGAGAGGGTTCATACAAGCGCCACAAATAGAGAGAGAGAGAGAGGGTCATACAAGCGCCACAAATAGAGAGAGAGAGAGAGGGTTCATACAAGCGCCACAAATAGAGAGAGAGAGAGAGGGTTCATACATGCGCCACAAATAGAGAGAGAGAGAGAGGGTTCATACAAGCGCCACAAATAGAGAGAGAGAGAGAGGGTTCATACATGCGCCACAAATAGAGAGAGAGAGAGAGGGTTCATACAAGCGCCACAAATAGAGCGACAGTTCATACATGCGCCACAAATAGAGAGAGAGAGAGGGTTCATACAAGCGCCACAAATAGAGCGACAGTTCATACATGCGCCACAAATAGAGAGGGAGAGAGAGGGTTCATACAAGCGTCACAAATAGAGAGGGAGAGAGAGAGTTCATACAAGCGTCACAAATAGAGAGAGAGAGAGTTCATACAAGCGTCACAAATAGTAAGAGAGAGAGAGAGTTCATACAAGCGTCACAAATAGAGAGAGAGAGAGTTCATACAAGCGTCACAAATAGAAGAGAGAGAGAGAGTTCATACAAGCGTCACAAATAGAGAGAGAGAGAGAGAGAGAGTTCATACAAGTGTCACAAATAGAAAGAGAGAGAGAGAGAGAGAGTTCATACAAGCGTCAAAAATAGAGAGACAGAGAGTTCATACAAGCGTGACAAACAGAAAGAGAGAGAGAGAGAGAGAGTTCATACAAGCGTCACAAATAGAGAGAGAGAGAGAGAGAGAGTTCATACAAGCGTCACAAATAGAGAGAGAGAGAGAGAGTTCATACAAGCGTCACAAATAGAGAGAGAGAGAGAGTTCATACAAGCGTCACAAATAGAGAGAGAGGGAGAGAGAGTTCATACAAGCGTCACAAATGGAGATTTAATAAAAGCGTCACAAATAGAGAGTTAATAAAAGCATCACAAATAGTGAGTTTACAAACGCGTCACAAATAGAGAGTTAATAAAAGCATCACAAAAATAAAGAGTTCATAAAAGCGTCACAAATAGAGAGTTAATAAAAGCGTCACAAATAGAGAGTTCATAAAAGCGTCATAAATAGAGAGTTCATAAAAGCGTCACAAATAGAGAGTTCATAAAAGCGTCACAAATAGAGAGAGAGAGAGAGTTCATACAAGCGTCACAAATAGAGAGAGAGAGAGAGAGAGAGTGAGAGAGAGAGTTCATAAAAGCGTCACAAATAGAGAGTTCATAAAAGCGTCACAAATAGAGAGAGAGAGTTCATACAAGCGTCACAAAGAGAGAGAGAGAGAGAGTTCATACAAGCGTCACAAATAGAGAGAGAGAGAGAGAGAGAGTTCATACAAGCGTCACAAATAGAGAGTTCATAAAAGCGTCACAAATAGAGAGAGAGAGAGAGTTCATACAAGCGTCACAAATAGAGAGAGAGAGAGAGAGTTCATACAAGCGTCACAAATAGAGAGAGAGAGAGAGTTCATACAAGCGTCACAAATAGAGAGAGAAGGAGAGAGAGAGAGTTCATAAAAGCGTCACAAATAGAGAGTTCATAAAAGCGTCACAAATAGAGAGTTCATAAAAGCGTCACAAATAGAGAGAGAGAGAGTTCATACGAGCGGCACAAATAGAGAGTTCATACAAGCGTCACAAATTGAGAGAGAGAGAGTTTATACAAGCTTCACAATAGAGAGAGTTCATAAAAGCGCCACAAATAGAAGGACAATTCATACAAGCGTCACAAATAGAGAGAGAGAGTTCATACAAGTGTCACAAATAGAGAGAGAGAGAGTTCATACAAGTGTCACAAATAGAGAGAGAGAGAGAGAGTTCATACAAGTGCCACAAATAGAGAGAGAGAGAGAGTGTGTTCATGCAAGCGTCACAAATAGAGCGACCGTTCATACAAGCGCCACAAATAGAGAGAGAGAGAGAGGGTTCATACAAGCGCCACAAATAGAGAGAGAGAGAGAGGGTTCATACAAGCGCCACAAATAGAGAGAGAGAGAGAGAGGGTTCATACAAGCGCCACAAATAGAGAGAGAGAGAGAGTGTGTTCATGCAAGCGTCACAAATAGAGCGACCGTTCATACAAGCGCCACAAATAGAGAGAGAGAGAGAGAGGGTTCATACAAGCGCCACAAATAGAGAGAGAGAGAGAGAGAGAGGGTTCATACAAGCGCCACAAATAGAGAGAGAGAGAGAGGGTTCATACAAGCGCCACAAATAGAGAGAGAGAGAGAGAGGGTTCATACAAGCGCCACAAATAGAGAGAGAGAGAGAGAGGGTTCATACAAGCGCCACAAATAGAGAGAGAGAGAGAGGGTTCATACAAGCGCCACAAATAGAGAGAGAGAGAGAGAGAGAGGGTTCATACAAGCGCCACAAATAGAGAGAGAGAGAGAGAGAGAGGTTCATACAAGCGCCATGAATAGAGAGAGAGAGAGAGAGAGGTTCATACAAGCGCCACAAATAGAGCGACAGTTCATACAAGCGCCACAAATAGAGAGAGAGAGAGAGAGAGGGTTCATACAAGCGCCACAAATAGAGAGAGAGAGAGAGAGAGTGTGTTCATGCAAGCGTCACAAATAGAGCGACCGTTCATACAAGCGCCACAAATAGAGAGAGAGAGAGAGAGGGTTCATACAAGCGCCACAAATAGAGAGAGAGAGAGAGAGGGTTCATACAAGCGCCACAAATAGAGCGACAGTTCATACAAGTGTCACAAATAGAGAGAGAGAGTTCATACTTGCGCCACAAATAGAGGGACAATTCATACAAGCGTCACAAATAGAGATAGAGAGTTCATACAAGCGCCACAAAAAGAGGGACAATTCATACAAGCGTCACAAATAGAGAGAGAGAGAGAGTTCATACAAGTGTCACAAATAGAGAGAGAGAGTTCATACAAGTGTCACAAATAGAGAGAGAGAGAGTTCATACAAGTGTCACAAATAGAGAGAGAGAGTTCATACAAGTGTCACAAATAGAGAGAGAGAGAGTTCATACAAGTGTCACAAATAGAGAGAGAGAGAGTTCATACAAGTGTCACAAATAGAGAGAGAGAGAGTTCATACAAGCGTCACAAATAGAGAGAGAGAGAGAGAGAGAGTTCATACAAGCGTCACAAATAGAAAGAGAGAGAGTTCATACAAGCGTCACAAATAGAAAGAGAGAGAGAGAGAGTTCATACAAGCGTCACAAATAGAAAGAGAGAGAGAGAGAGTTCATACAAGCGTCACAAATAGAGTGAGAGAGAGAGTTCATACAAGCGTCAGAAATAGAAAGAGAGAGAGTTCATACAAGCGTCGCAAATAGAGAGAGAGAGAGTTCATACAAGCGTCACAAATTGAGAGGGAGAGAGAGAGTTCATACAAGCGTAACAATAGAGAGAGAGAGTTCATACAAGAGTCACAAATAGAGAGAGAGAGAGTTCATACAAGCGTCACAAATAGAGAGAGAGAGAGAGAGAGTTCATACAAGAGTCACAAATAGAAAGAGAGAGAGAGAGAGTTCATACAAGCGTCACAAATAGAGAGAGAGAGAGAGTTCATATAAGCGTCACAAATAGAGAGAGAGGGAGAGAGAGTTCATACAAGCGTCACAAATGGAGATTTAATAAAAGCGTAACAAATAGAGAGTTAATAAAAGCATCACAAATAGAGAGTTAATAAAAGCATCACAAAAATAAAGAGTTCATAAAAGCGTCACAAATAGAGAGTTAATTAAAGCGTCACAAATAGAGAGTTCATAAAAGCGTCACAAAAAGAGAGAGAGAGAGAGAGAGAGAGAGAGAGAGAGTTCATACAAGCGTCACAAATAGAAAGAGAGAGAGAGAGTTCATACAAGCGTCACAAATAGAGAGAGAGAGAGAGAGAGTTCATACAAGCGTCACAAATAGAGAGAGAGAGAGAGAGTTCATACAAGCGTCACAAATAGAGAAAGAGAGAGTTCATACAAGCGTCACAAATAGAAAGAGAGAGAGAGAGAGAGAGTTCATACAAGCGTCACAAATAGAGAGAGAGAGTTCATACAAGCGTCACAAATAGAGAGAGAGAGAGAGAGAGTCCATACAAGCGTCACAAATAGAGAGAGAGAGAGAGTTCATACAAGCGTCACAAATAGAGAGAGAGAGTTCATACAAGCGTCACAAATAGAAAGAGAGAGAGAGAGAGAGTTCATACAATCGTCACAAATAGAAAGAGAGAGAGAGTTCATATAAGCGTCACAAATAGAAAGAGAGAGAGAGTTCATACACGCGTCACAAATAGAAAGAGAGAGAGAGAGTTCATACAAGCGTCACAAATAGAAAGAGAGAGAGAGTTCATACAAGCGTCACATATAGAGAGAGAGAGAGAGAGTTCATACAAGCGTCAGAAATAGAAAGAAAGAGAGTTCATACAAGCGTCACAAATAGAGAGAGAGAGAGTTCATACAAGCGTCACAAATAGAGAGAGAGAGAGAGAGAGAGAGTTCATAAAGGCGTCACAGATGGAGATTTAATAAAAGCGTCACAAATAGAGAGTTAATAAAAGCATCACAAATAGAGAGTTCATAAAAGCGTCACAAATAGAGAGTTAATAAAAGCAGCACAAATAGAGAGTTCCTAAAGGCGTCACAAATAGAGAGTTAATTAAAGCGTCACAAATAGAGAGTTCTTAAAAGCGTCACAAATAGAGAGAGAGAGAGAGTTCATACAAGCGTCACAAATGGAGATTTAATAAAAGCGTCACAAATAGAGAGTTAATAAAAGCATCACAAATAGAGAGTTCATAAAAGCGTCACAAATAGAGAGTTCATAAAATCGTCACAAAGAGAGAGAGAGAGAGAGAGAGAGAGGAGAGAGAGAGAGAGAAAGAGTTCATACAAGCTTCACAAATAGAGAGAGAGAAAGAGAGAGTTAAAAAAGCGTCACTAATAGAGAGTTCATAAAAGCGTCACAAATAAAGAGTTAATAAAAGCGTCACAAATAGAGAGTTCATACAAGCGTCACAAATAAAGAGTTCATAAAAGCGTCACAAATAGAGAGTTCATAAAAGCGTCACAAATAGAGAGAGAGAGAGAGTGAGAGTTCATAAAAGCGTCACAAATAGAGAGTTCATAAAAGCGTCACAAATAGAGAGTTAATAAAATCGTCACAAATAGTGAGAGAGAGAGAGTTCATACAAGCGTCACAAATAGAGAGAGAGAGAGAGAGAGAGTGAGAGAGAGAGTTCATAAAAGCGTTACAAATAGAGAGTTCATAAAAGCGTCACAAATAGAGAGAGAGAGAGTTCATACAAGCGTCACAAATAGAGAGAGAGAGAGAGAGAGAGAGAGAGTTCATACAAGCGTCACAAATAGAGAGAGAGAGAGAGTTCATACAAGCGTCACAAATAGAGAGAGAAGGAGAGAGAGAGAGAGTTCATAAAAGCGTCACAAATAGAGAGTTCATAAAAGCGTCACAAATAGAGAGAGAAGGAGAGAGAGAGAGAGTTCATAAAAGCGTCACAAATAGAGAGTTCATAAAAGCGTCACAAATAGAGAGTTCATAAAAGCGTCACAAATAGAGAGTTCATAAAAGCGTCACAAATAGAGAGTTCATAAAAGCGTCACAAATAGAGAGTTCATAAAAGCGTCACAAATAGAGAGTTCATAAAAGCGTCACAAATAGAGAGTTCATAAAAGCGTCACAAATAGAGAGTTCATAAAAGCGTCACAAATAGAGAGTTCATAAAAGCGTCACAAATAGAGAGAGAGAGTTCGTACGAGCGGCACAAATAGAGAGTTCATACAAGCGTCACAAATTGAGAGAGAGAGAGTTTATACAAGCTTCACAATTAGAGAGAGTTCATACAAGCGCCACAAATAGAAGGACAATTCATACAAGCGTCTCAAATAGAGAGAGAGAGTTCATACAAGTGTCACAAATAGAGAGAGAGAGAGTTCATACAAGTGTCACAAATAGAGAGAGAGAGAGAGAGTTGATACAAGCGCCACAAATAGAGAGAGAGAGAGAGTGTGTTCATACAAGCGCCACAAATAGAGCGGCAGTTCATACAAGCGCCATGAATAGAGAGAGAGAGAGAGAGAGGGTTCATACAAGCGCCACAAATAGAGCGACAGTTCATACAAGCGCCACAAATAGAGAGAGAGAGAGAGAGAGTGTGTTCATGCAAGCGTCACAAATAGAGCGTCCGTTCATACAAGCGCCACAAATAGAGCGGCAGTTCATACAAGCGCCACAAATAGAGAGAGAGAGAGAGAGAGTGTGTTCATACAAGCGCCACAAATAGAGAGAGAGAGAGAGAGAGTGTGTTCATACAAGCGCCACAAATAGAGAGAGAGAGAGAGAGAGTGTGTTCATACAAGCGCCACAAATAGAGCGGCAGTTCATACAAGCGCCACAAATAGAGAGAGAGAGAGAGAGAGTGTGTTCATACAAGCGCCACAAATAGAGAGAGAGAGAGAGAGAGTGTGTTCATACAAGCGCCACAAATAGAGCGTCCGTTCATACAAGCGCCACAAATAGAGCGGCAGTTCATACAAGCGCCACAAATAGAGAGAGAGAGAGAGAGAGTGTGTTCATACAAGCGCCACAAATAGAGAGAGAGAGAGAGAGAGTGTGTTCATACAAGCGCCACAAATAGAGCGTCCGTTCATACAAGCGCCACAAATAGAGCGGCAGTTCATACAAGCGCCACAAATAGAGAGAGAGAGAGAGAGAGTGTGTTCATACAAGCGCCACAAATAGAGCGGCAGTTCATACAAGCGCCACAAATAGAGCGGCAGTTCATACAAGCGCCACAAATAGAGAGAGAGAGAGAGAGAGAGTTCATACAAGTGTCACAAATAGAGAGAGAGAGAGTTCATACAAGCGCCACAAATAGAGATAGAGAGTTCATACAAGCGCCACAAATAGTGGGACAATTCATACAAGCGTCACAAATAGAGAGAGAGAGAGTTCATACAAGTGTCACAAATAGAGAGAGAGAGAGTTCATACAAGCGCCACAAATAGAGCGGCAGTTCATACAAGCGCCACAAATAGAGAGAGAGAGAGAGAGAGTTCATACAAGTGTCACAAATAGAGAGAGAGAGAGTTCATACAAGCGCCACAAATAGAGATAGAGAGTTCATACAAGCGCCACAAATAGTGGGACAATTCATACAAGCGTCACAAATAGAGAGAGAGAGAGTTCATACAAGTGTCACAAATAGAGAGAGAGAGTTCATACAAGCGCCACAAATAGAGGGACAATTCATACAACTGTCACAAATAGAGAGAGAGAGTTCATACAAGTGTCACAAATAGAGAGAGAGAGAGAGTTCATACAAGCGTCACAAATAGAGAGAGAGAGAGAGTTCATACAAGCGTCACAATGAGAGAGAGAGAGAGAGAGTTCATACAAGCGTCACAAATAGAGAGAGAGAGAGAGTTCATACAAGCGTCACAAATAGAGAGAGAGAGAGTTCATACAAGCGTCACAAATAGAGAGAGAGAGAGTTCATACAAGCGTCACAAATAGAGAGAGAGAGAGAGTTCATACAAGCGTCACAAATAGAGAGAGAGAGTTCATACAAGCGTCACAAATAGAGAGAGAGAGAGAGTTCATACAAGCGTCACAAATAGAGAGAGAGAGAGAGTTCATACAAGCGTCACAAATTGAGAGAGAGAGAGTTTATACAAGCTTCACAATTAGAGAGAGTTCATACAAGCGTCACAAATAGAGTGACCGTTGATACAAGCGCCATAAATAGAGCGGCAGTTCATACAAGTGTCACAAATAGAGAGGGAGAGAGAGAGTTCATACAAGCGCCACAAATAGAGAGAGAGAGAGAGAGAGAGAGAGAGGGTTCATACAAGCGCCACAAATAGAGCGACAGTTCATACAAGTGTCACAAATAGAGAGAGAGAGTTCATACAAGCGCCACAAATAGAGAGAGAGAGAGAGAGAGAGAGAGAGAGTGTTCATGCAAGCGTCACAAATAGAGCGACCGTTCATACAAGCGCCATGAATAGAGAGAGAGAGAGAGAGGGTTCATACAAGCGCCACAAATAGAGCGACAGTTCATACAAGTGTCACAAATAGAGAGAGAGAGTTCATACAAGCGTCACAAATAGAGCGACCGTTCATACAAGCGCCATGATAGAGAGAGAGAGAGAGAGGGTTCATACAAGCGCCACAAATAGAGAGAGAGAGAGTTCATACAAGCGCCACAAATAGAGATAGAGAGTTCATACAAGCGCCACAAATAGAGATAGAGAGTTCATACAAGTGTCACAAATAGAGAGAGAGAGAGAGTTCATACAAGTGTCACAAATAGAGAGAGAGAGAGTTCATACAAGCGCCACAAATAGAGAGAGAGAGTTCATACAAGCGCCACAAATAGAGATAGAGAGTTCATACAAGCGCCACAAATAGAGGGACAATTCATACAAGCGGCACAAATAGAGAGAGAGAGTTCATACAAGTGTCACAAATAGAGAGAGAGAGTTCATACAAGCGCCACAAATAGAGGGACAATTCATACAAGCGTCACAAATAGAGAGAGAGAGTTCATACAAGTGTCACAAATAGAGAGAGAGAGAGAGTTCATACAAGCGTCACAAATAGAGAGAGAGAGAGAGTTCATACAAGCGTCACAATTAGAGATTTCATACAAGCGTCACAAATTGAGAGAGAGAGAGTTTATACAAGCTTCACAATTAGAGAGAGTTCATACAAGCGTCACAAATAGAGCGACCGTTCATACAAGCGCCACAAATAGAGCGGCAGTACATACATGCGCCACAAATAGAGAGAGAGAGAGAGAGGGTTCATACAAGCGCCACAAATAGAGCGACAGTTCATACAAGTGTAACAAATAGAGAGAGAGAGAGAGTTCATACAAGCGTCACAAATAGTGAGAGAGAGAGTTCATACAAGCGTCACAAATAGAGAGAGAGAGAGAGTTCATACAAGCGTCACAAATAGTGAGAGAGAGAGTTCATACAAGCGTCACAAATAGAGAGAGAGAGAGAGAGAGAGAGAGAGAGAGTTCATACAAGTGTCACAAATAGAAAGAGAGAGAGAGAGAGAGTTCATACAAGCGTCAAAAATAGAGTGACAGAGAGTTCATACAAGCGTCACAAACAGAAAGAGAGAGAGAGAGAGAGTTCATACAAGCGTCACAAATAGAGAGAGAGAGAGAGAGAGAGTTCATACAAGCGTCACAAATAGAGAGAGAGAGAGAGTTCATACAAGCGTCACAAATAGAGAGAGAGAGAGAGAGTTCATACAAGCGTCACAAATAGAGCGAGAGGGAGAGAGAGTTCATACAAGCGTCAAAAATGGAGATTTAATAAAAGCGTCACAAATAGAGAGTTTACAAAAGCGTCACAAATAGAGAGTTAATAAAAGCATCACAAAAATAAAGAGTTCATAAAAGCGTCACAAATAGAGAGTTAATTAAAGCGTCACAAATAGAGAGTTCATAAAAGCGTCACAAATAGAGAGAGAGAGAGAGAGAGAGAGAGAGAGAGAGAGTTCATACAAGCGTCACAAATAGAGAGAAAAAGAGATGAGTTAATAAAAGCGTCACAAATAGAGAGTTAATAAAAGCGTCACAAATAGAGAGTTCATAAAAGCGTCACAAATAGAGAGAGAGAGAGAGTTCATACAAGCGTCACAAATAGAGAGAGAGAGAGAGAGTGAGAGAGAGAGTTCATAAAAGCGTCACAAATAGAGAGTTCATAAAAGCGTCACAAATAGAGAGAGAGAGAGAGTTCATACAAGCGTCACAAAGAGAGAGAGAGAGAGAGTTCATACAAGCGTCACAAATAGAGAGAGAGAGAGAGAGAGATTTCATACAAGCGTCACAAATAGAGAGTTCATAAAAGCGTCACAAATAGAGAGTTCATAAAAGCGTCACAAATAGAGAGAGAGAGAGAGAGAGAGAGAGAGAGAGAGAGAGAGATAGAGAGTTCATACAAGCGTCACAAATAGAGAGTTCATAAAAGCGTCACAAATTGAGAGAGAGTTCATAAAAGCTTCAAAAATAGATAGAGAGAGTTTATACAAGCTTCACAATTAGAGAGAGTTCATACAAGCGTCACAAATAGAGAGAGAGAGAGTTCATGCAAGCGTCACAAATAGAGCGACCGTTCATACAAGCGCCACAAATAGAGCGGCAGTTCATACAAGCGTCACAAATAGAGAGTTCATAAAAGCGTCACAAATAGAGAGTTCATAAAAGCGTCACAAATAGAGAGAGAGAGAGAGAGAGAGAGAGAGAGAGAGAGAGATAGAGAGTTCATACAAGCGTCACAAATAGAGAGTTCATAAAAGCGTCACAAATTGAGAGAGAGTTCATAAAAGCTTCAAAAATAGATAGAGAGAGTTCATACAAGCGTCACAAATAGAGAGAGAGAGAGTTCATGCAAGCGTCACAAATAGAGCGACCGTTCATACAAGCGCCACAAATAGAGCGACAGTTCATACAAGCGTCACAAATAGAGCGACAGTTCATACAAGCGTCACAACTAGAGTGAGAGAGTTCATACAAGCGCCACAACTAGAGTGAGAGAGTTCATACAAGCGCCACAACTAGAGTGAGAGAGTTCATACAAGCGTCACAACTAGAGTGAGAGAGTTCATACAAGCGCCACAAATAGAGCGACAGTTCATACAAGCGTCACAACTAGAGTGAGAGAGTTCATACAAGCGCCACAAATAGAGCGACAGTTCATACAAGCGTCACAACTAGAGTGAGAGAGTTCATACAAGCGCCACAAATAGAGCGACAGTTCATACAAGCGCCACAAATAGAGCGACAGTTCATACAAGCGTCACAACTAGAGTGAGAGAGTTCATACAAGCGCCACAAATAGAGCGACAGTTCATACAAGCGTCACAACTAGAGTGAGAGAGTTCATAAAAGCGTCTCAAATATAGAGAGATTTCATACAAGCGTCACAAATAAAGAGAGAGAGAGAGTTCATGCAAGCGTCACAAATAGAGCGACCGTTCATACAAGCGCCACAAATAGAGCGACAGTTCATACAAGCGCCACAAATAGAGCGACAGTTCATACAAGCGTCACAACTAGAGTGAGAGAGTTCATACAAGCGCCACAAATAGAGGGACAATTCATACAAGCGCCACAAATAGAGCGACAGTTCATACAAGCGTCACAACTAGAGTGAGAGAGTTCATACAAGCGCCACAAATAGAGCGACAGTTCATACAAGCGTCACAACTAGAGTGAGAGAGTTCATAAAAGCGTCTCAAATATAGAGAGATTTCATACAAGCGTCACAAATAGAGAGGGAGAGAGTTCTTACAAGCGTCACAATTAGAGAGAGAGTTCATGAAAGTGTCACAAATAGAGAGAGAGAGAGAGAAAGGTCATACAAGCGTCACAAATAGAGAGAAAGTTCATACAAGCGTCACAAATAGAGAGTTCATAAAAGCGTCATAAATAGAGAGAGAGAGAGAGAGAGAAAGTTCATACAAGCGTCACAAATAGAGAGAAAGTTCATAAAAGCGTCACAAATATATATATATATATATATATATATATAGAGAGAGAGAGAGAGAGAGAAAGAGAGAGAGAGAGAGAGTTCATACAAGCGTCACAAATAGAGAGAGAAAGAAAGAGTTCATAAATGCGTCACAAATAGAGAGTTCATAAAATCTTCAAAAAAAAATAGAGAGAGAGAGAGAGAGTTCATACAAGCGTCACAAATAGAGAGAGTGTTCATAAAAGCTTCACAAATCAACCTCGCTCTCCTTTAGATTGTCGCTCCATGCTCTGTGCTATCAACCCCGCTCTCCTGTAGATTGTCGCTCCATGCTCTGTGCTATCAACCCCGCTCTCCTGGAGATTGTCGCTCCATGCTCTGTGCTATCAACCCCGCTCTCCTGGAGATTGTCGCTCCATGCTCTGTGCTATCAATCCCGCTGTCCTGGAGATTGTCGCTCCTTCTCTGTGCTATTAACCCCGCTCTCCTGGAGATTGTCGCTCCATGCTCTGTGCTATCAACCCCGCTCTCCTGGAGATTGTCGCTCCATGCTCTGTGCTATCAACCCCGCTCTCCTGGAGATTGTCGCTCCATGCTCTGTGCTATCAACCCCGCTCTCCTGGAGATTGTCGCTCCATGCTCTGTGCTATCAACCCCGCTGTCCTGGAGATTGTCGCTCCATGCTCTGTGCTATCAACCCCCCTCTCCTGGAGATTGTCGCTCCATGCTCTGTACTATCAACCCCGCTCTCCTCGAGATTGTCGCTCCTTCTCTGTGTTATTAACCCCGCTCTCCTGGAGATTGTCGCTCCATGCTCTGTGCTATCAACCCCCCTCTCCTGGAGATTGTCGCTCCATGCTCTGTACTATCAACCCCGCTCTCCTGGAGATTGTCGCTCCATGCTCTGTGCTATCAATCCCGCTCTCCCGGAGATTGTCGCTCCATGCTCTGTGCTATCAACCCCGCTCTCCTGGAGATTGTCGCTCCATGCTCTGTGCTATCAACCCCGCTCTCCTGGAGATTGTCGCTCCATGCTCTGTGCTATCAATCCCGCTCTCCCGGAGATTGTCGCTCCATGCTCTGTGCTATCAACCCCGCTCTCCTGGAGATTGTCGCTCCATGCTCTGTGCTATCAACCCCGCTCTCCTGGAGATTGTCACTCCATGCTCTGTGTTATCAACCCCGCTCTCCTATAGATTGTCGCTCTATGCTCTGTGCTATCAACCCGCTTTACTGGAGATTGTCGCTCCATGCTCTGTGTTATCAACCCCGCTTTCCTGTAGATTGTCGCTCCATGCTCTGTGCTATCAACCCCGCTCTCCTGGAGATTGTCGCTCCATGCTCTAAGTTATCAACCCCGCTCTCCTGGAGATTGTCACTCCATGCTCTGTTTTATCAACCCCGCTCTCCTAGAGATTGTCGCTCCATGGTCTGTGTTATCAACCCCGCTTTCCTGGAGAATGTCGCTCCATGCTCTGTGCTATCAACCCCGCTCTCCTGGAGATTGTCGCTCCATGCTCTGTGCTATCAACCCCGCTCTCCTGGAGATTGTCGCTCCATGCTCTGTGTTATAAACCCCGCTCTCCTGGAGATTATCGCTTCATGCTCTGTGCTATCAACCCCGCTCTCCTGGAGATTGTCGCTCCTTCTCTGTGCTATTAACCCCGCTTTCCTGGAGATTGTCGCTCCATGCTCTGTGCTATCATCCCCCCCCCCCATCTGGAGATTGTTGCTCCATGCTCTGTGCTATCAACCCCCCCCCCTCCTGGAGATTGTTGCTCCATGCTCTGTGCTATCAACCCCTCCCCCCTCCTGGAGATTGTTGCTCCATGCTCTGTGCTATCAACCCCCCCCCTCCTGGAGATTGTTGCTCCATGCTCTGTGCTATCACCCCCCCCCATCTGGAGATTGTTGCTCCATGCTCTGTGCTATCACCCCCCCCCCTCCTGGAGATTGTTGCTCCATGCTCTGTGCTATCACCCCCCCCCCTCTGGAGATTGTTGCTCCATGCTCTGTGCCATCACACCCCCACCCCTCCTGGAGATTATCACTCCATGCTGTGTGCTATCACCCCCCCCCTGGAGATTATCACTCCATGCTGTGTGCTATCACCCCCCCCCCCTGGAGATTATCACTCCATGCTGTGTGCTATCACACCCCCCCCCGGAGATTATCACTCCATGCTGTGTGCTATCACCCCCCCTGGAGATTATCACTCCATGCTGTGTGCTATCACCCCCCCCTCCTGGAGATTATCACTCCATGCTGTGTGCTATCAACCTCCCCCCCACCCCCTCCTAGAGATTATCACTCCATGCTGTCAACCTCCCCCCACCCCTCCTAGAGATTATCACTCCATGCTCCATGCTATCAACCTCCCCCCCACCCCCTCCTAGAGATTATCACTCCATGCTCCATGCTATCAACCTCCCCCCACCCCCTCCTAGAGATTGTCGCTCCATGCTATCAACCCCGCCCTTTCGTTGATCCACTGTGACTGCGAATATTACCTCCGCCTATTCAACCTTTATTTGTTTAGGAAGACAGACATTAACCAATCAATGAGAATTGAGACAATACACAACTCCATCATTGTTTAGGAAGACAGACATTAACCAATCAATGAGAATTGAGACAATACACAACTCCATCTTTGTTTAGGAAGACAGACATTAACCAATCAATGAGAATTGAGACAATACACAACTCCATCATTGTTTAGGAAGACAGACATTAACCAATCAATGAGAATTGAGACAATACACAACTCCATCATTGTTTAGGAAGACAGACATTAACCAATCAATGAGAATTGAGACAATACACAACTCCATCATTGTTTAGGAAGACAGACATTAACCAATCAATGAGAATTGAGACAATACACAACTCCATCATTGTTTAGGAAGACAGACATTAACCAATCAATGAGAATTGAGACAATACACAACTCCATCATTGTTTAGGAAGACAGACATTAACCAATCAATGAGAATTGAGACAATACACAACTCCATCATTGTTTAGGAAGACAGACATTAACCAATCAATGAGAATTGAGACAATACACAACTCCATCATTGTTTAGGAAGACAGACATTAACCAATCAATGAGAATTGAGACAATACACAACTCCATCATTGTTTAGGAAGACAGACATTAACCAATCAATGAGAATTGAGACAATACACAACTCCATCATTGTTTAGGAAGACAGACATTAACCAATCAATGAGAATTGAGACAATACACAACTCCATCATTGTTTAGGAAGACAGACATTAACCAATCAATGAGAATTGAGACAATACACAACTCCATCATTGTTTAGTGATTTGGTCATCAAGTGTCGTGCTTCAGGTAATGATTTCATTATTACTTCTCTTGTTCTTAGCCATTACTGTAGTCCAGATCAGTTTGTTAAGTCGCAATGTCCTATTATAATTGCCAATTAACAGGCTAACCTAATAGTAAATGACGAATCCTTTCTATAATAGCCAGCTAGTCCAAGACCCCCGTCTTTATAGTCAATTAACCAGATTTCTCGATTTATAGTTAATCATGGAGTTAATCATGGAGTTAATCATGGAGTTAATCATGGAGTTAATCATGGAGGCGAAATATAGAATTGTACAGGCCAAGAATTTTTTTTTTAATTAACAGAATAATGTCTTAAAAAATAAGTAATTATTGAAATAGAAGGAGAATTTTACAGTGCAACATTGAGCCCGTGTTGCTTTAAGGTTGCAAATCATGGGCAGTGAACAAAGAGATACAAAATCAGATTGAATCAATTGAGATGTGTTTTTTATAGGAGAATGCTAAAAGGTGCCGTGGACAGCCAGGAAAATAAAATTGAGTACAAATAATAATACATAAATATTATTATATGGGGAACTTCCGAGGCGATAATAGGGAATAATAGAACAAAGAAGTATGTGTTAGCACTCGGAAAAATTGACAGACAAACAACAATAGAAAAAAACGAAGAACAATATATGGTCCGAAGTGGGATCGAACCCGTACTCAGTGGCACCGCGCCTTGCCACGAGAAGCCGAACGCTTGGTACACTGCCACGCAGCCAACTAAAAAATTGGCTATTGCAGTAGTGTCTTCCACGAAAGGCGATCTCAATGACTATAGCATAGGGTAACGATCACAGACCGGAAATAAATTGTATATTTGTACTTTCCTATTAATGCAAGTATCTCCCAGTAGGGCTGAATACTTGTGTTGTAGACAAACATTTATTGGACGAAACAGCACGAAT
This sequence comes from Megaustenia siamemsis, assembly GCA_032433765.1. Taxonomy (NCBI): domain Eukaryota; kingdom Metazoa; phylum Mollusca; class Gastropoda; order Stylommatophora; family Ariophantidae; genus Megaustenia; species Megaustenia siamemsis. The sequence goes on from JAVIAB010000001.1 coordinate 47,730,791, forward strand.
AGTAGTTCCCAGTGGTTATATACTGGGTACAAATAATAATACATAAATATTATTATATGGGGAACTTCCGAGGCGATAATAGGGAATAATAGAACAAAGAAGTATGTGTTAGCACTCGGAAAAATTGACAGACAAACAACAATAGAAAAAACGAAGAACAATATATGGTCCGAAGTGGGATCGAACCCGTACTCAGTGGCACCGCGCCTTGCCACGAGAAACCGAACGCTTGGTACACTGCCACGCAGCCAACTAAAAATTGGCTATTGCAGTAGTGTCTTCCACGAAAGGCGATCTCAATGACTATAGCATAGGGTAACGATCACAGACCGGAAATAAATTGTATATTTGTACTTTCCTATTAATGCAAGTATCTCCCAGTAGGGCTGAATACTTGTGTTGTAGACAAACATTTATTGGACGAAACAGCACGAATAGTAGTTCCCAGTGGTTATATACTGGGTACAAATAATAATACATAAATATTATTATATGGGGAACTTCCGAGGCGATAATAGGGAATAATAGAACAAAGAAGTATGTGTTAGCACTCGGAAAAATTGACAGACAAACAACAATAGAAAAAAACGAAGAACAATATATGGTCCGAAGTGGGATCGAACCCGTACTCAGTGGCACCGCGCCTTGCCACGAGAAGCCGAACGCTTGGTACACTGCCACGCAGCCAACTAAAAAATTGGCTATTGCAGTAGTGTCTTCCACGAAAGGCGATCTCAATGACTATAGCATAGGGTAACGATCACAGACCGGAAATAAATTGTATATTTGTACTTTCCTATTAATGCAAGTATCTCCCAGTAGGGCTGAATACTTGTGTTGTAGACAAACATTTATTGGACGAAACAGCACGAATAGTAGTTCCCAGTGGTTATATACTGGGTACAAATAATAATACATAAATATTATTATATGGGGAACTTCCGAGGCGATAATAGGGAATAATAGAACAAAGAAGTATGTGTTAGCACTCGGAAAAATTGACAGACAAACAACAATAGAAAAAAACGAAGAACAATATATGGTCCGAAGTGGGATCGAACCCGTACTCAGTGGCACCGCGCCTTGCCACGAGAAGCCGAACGCTTGGTACACTGCCACGCAGCCAACTAAAAAATTGGCTATTGCAGTAGTGTCTTCCACGAAAGGCGATCTCAATGACTATAGCATAGGGTAACGATCACAGACCGGAAATAAATTGTATATTTGTACTTTCCTATTAATGCAAGTATCTCCCAGTAGGGCTGAATACTTGTGTTGTAGACAAACATTTATTGGACGAAACAGCACGAATAGTAGTTCCCAGTGGTTATATACTGGGTACAAATAATAATACATAAATATTATTATATGGGGAACTTCCGAGGCGATAATAGGGAATAATAGAACAAAGAAGTATGTGTTAACACTCGGAAAAATTGACAGACAAACAACAATAGAAAAAAACGAAGAACAATATATGGTCCGAAGTGGGATCGAACCCGTACTCAGTGGCACCGCGCCTTGCCACGAGAAGCCGAACGCTTGGTACACTGCCACGCAGCCAACTAAAAAATTGGCTATTGCAGTAGTGTCTTCCACGAAAGGCGATCTCAATGACTATAGCATAGGGTAACGATCACAGACCGGAAATAAATTGTATATTTGTACTTTCCTATTAATGCAAGTATCTCCCAGTAGGGCTGAATACTTGTGTTGTAGACAAACATTTATTGGACGAAACAGCACGAATAGTAGTTCCCAGTGGTTATATACTGGGTACAAATAATAATACATAAATATTATTATATGGGGAACTTCCGAGGCGATAATAGGGAATAATAGAACAAAGAAGTATGTGTTAGCACTCGGAAAAATTGACAGACAAACAACAATAGAAAAAAACGAAGAACAATATATGGTCCGAAGTGGGATCGAACCCGTACTCAGTGGCACCGCGCCTTGCCACGAGAAGCCGAACGCTTGGTACACTGCCACGCAGCCAACTAAAAAATTGGCTATTGCAGTAGTGTCTTCCACGAAAGGCGATCTCAATGACTATAGCATAGGGTAACGATCACAGACCGGAAATAAATTGTATATTTGTACTTTCCTATTAATGCAAGTATCTCCCAGTAGGGCTGAATACTTGTGTTGTAGACAAACATTTATTGGACGAAACAGCACGAATAGTAGTTCCCAGTGGTTATATACTGGGTACAAATAATAATACATAAATATTATTATATGGGGAACTTCCGAGGCGATAATAGGGAATAATAGAACAAAGAAGTATGTGTTAGCACTCGGAAAAATTGACAGACAAACAACAATAGAAAAAAAACGAAGAACAATATATGGTCCGAAGTGGATCGAACCCGTACTCAGTGGCACCGCGCCTTGCCACGAGAAGCCGAACGCTTGGTACACTGCCACGCAGCCAACTAAAAATTGGCTATTGCAGTAGTGTCTTCCACGAAAGGCGATCTCAATGACTATAGCATAGGGTAACGATCACAGACCGGAAATAAATTGTATATTTGTACTTTCCTATTAATGCAAGCATCTCCCAGTAGGGCTGAATACTTGTGTTGTAGACAAACATTTATTGGACGAAACAGCACGAATAGTAGTTCCCAGTGGTTATATACTGGGTACAAATAATAATACATAAATATTATTATATGGGGAACTTCCGAGGCGATAATAGGGAATAATAGAGCAAAGAAGTATGTGTTAGCACTCGGAAAAATTGACAGACAAACAACAATAGAAAAAAACGAAGAACAATATATGGTCCGAAGTGGGATCGAACCCGTACTCAGTGGCACCGCGCCTTGCCACGAGAAGCCGAACGCTTGGTACACTGCCACGCAGCCAACTAAAAAATTGGCTATTGCAGTAGTGTCTTCCACGAAAGGCGATCTCAATGACTATAGCATAGGGTAACGATCACAGACCGGAAATAAATTGTATATTTGTACTTTCCTATTAATGCAAGTATCTCCCAGTAGGGCTGAATACTTGTGTTGTAGACAAACATTTATTGGACGAAACAGCACGAATAGTAGTTCCCAGTGGTTATATACTGGGTACAAATAATAATACATAAATATTATTATATGGGGAACTTCCGAGGCGATAATAGGGAATAATAGAACAAAGAAGTATGTGTTAGCACTCGGAAAAATTGACAGACAAACAACAATAGAAAAAAACGAAGAACAATATATGGTCCGAAGTGGGATCGAACCCGTACTCAGTGGCACCGCGCCTTGCCACGAGAAGCCGAACGCTTGGTACACTGCCACGCAGCCAACTAAAAAATTGGCTATTGCAGTAGTGTCTTCCACGAAAGGCGATCTCAATGACTATAGCATAGGGTAACGATCACAGACCGGAAATAAATTGTATATTTGTACTTTCCTATTAATGCAAGTATCTCCCAGTAGGGCTGAATACTTGTGTTGTAGACAAACATTTATTGGACGAAACAGCACGAATAGTAGTTCCCAGTGGTTATATACTGGGTACAAATAATAATACATAAATATTATTATATGGGGAACTTCCGAGGCGATAATAGGGAATAATAGAACAAAGAAGTATGTGTTAGCACTCGGAAAAATTGACAGACAAACAACAATAGAAAAAAACGAAGAACAATATATGGTCCGAAGTGGGATCGAACCCGTACTCAGTGGCACCGCGCCTTGCCACGAGAAGCCGAACGCTTGGTACACTGCCACGCAGCCAACTAAAAATTGGCTATTGCAGTAGTGTCTTCCACGAAAGGCGATCTCAATGACTATAGCATAGGGTAACGATCACAGACCGGAAATAAATTGTATAATTGTACTTTCCTATTAATGCAAGTATCTCCCAGTAGGACTGAATACTTGTGTTGTAGACAAACATTTATTGGACGAAACAGCACGAATAGTAGTTCCCAGTGGTTATATACTGGGTACAAATAATAATACATAAATATTATTATATGGGGAACTTCCGAGGCGATAATAGGGAATAATAGAACAAAGAAGTATGTGTTAGCACTCGGAAAAATTGACAGACAAACAACAATAGAAAAAAACGAAGAACAATATATGGTCCGAAGTGGGATCGAACCCGTACTCAGTGGCACCGCGCCTTGCCACGAGAAGCCGAACGCTTGGTACACTGCCACGCAGCCAACTAAAAAATTGGCTATTGCAGTAGTGTCTTCCACGAAAGGCGATCTCAATGACTATAGCATAGGGTAACGATCACAGACCGGAAATAAATTTTATATTTGTACTTTCCTATTAATGCAAGTATCTCCCAGTAGGGCTGAATACTTGTGTTGTAGACAAACATTTATTGGACGAAACAGCACGAATAGTAGTTCCCAGTGGTTATATACTGGGTACAAATAATAATACATAAATATTATTATATGGGGAACTTCCGAGGCGATAATAGGGAATAATAGAACAAAGAAGTATGTGTTAGCACTCGGAAAAATTGACAGACAAACAACAATAGAAAAAACGAAGAACAATATATGGTCCGAAGTGGGATCGAACCCGTACTCAGTGGCACCGCGCCTTGCCACGAGAAGCCGAACGCTTGGTACACTGCCACGCAGCCAACTAAAAAATTGGCTATTGCAGTAGTGTCTTCCACGAAAGGCGATCTCAATGACTATAGCATAGGGTAACGATCACAGACCGGAAATAAATTGTATATTTGTAACTTTCCTATTAATGCAAGTATCTCCCAGTAGGGCTGAATACTTGTGTTGTAGACAAACATTTATTGGACGAAACAGCACGAATAGTAGTTCCCAGTGGTTATATACTGGGTACAAATAATAATACATTAATATTATTATATGGGGAACTTCCGAGGCGATAATAGGGAATAATAGAACAAAGAAGTATGTGTTAGCACTCGGAAAAATTGACAGACAAACAACAATAGAAAAAAACGAAGAACAATATATGGTCCGAAGTGGGATCGAACCCGTACTCAGTGGCACCGCGCCTTGCCACGAGAAGCCGAACGCTTGGCACACTGCCACGCAGCCAACTAAAAAATTGGCTATTGCAGTAGTGTCTTCCACGAAAGGCGATCTCAATGACTATTCTCGTGGCAAGGCGCGGTGCCACTGAGTACGGGTTCGATCGTTATGATTTAGACTGAGAAAGTGTACTTAACGACTCTTTTATCAGCGATCACCACATGACAGAAGCCTTGATCGGGTTAATGGATGTTTTATTGTAATTCCACCAAGTGATTACCTGATCCATATTTTTTAGGAATCGCCTAACCATTTTTTCTTTGTCACGACCATGGATATATGTCATAATGTCACTTGCAAGAAAGCGGCCTGCCCGACACTATTCAATTGCGCTACCCTTCCAGTGTGTGTATATATATATATACGAAACCAAGAACGATGGGTGTTGAGGTAACTTGGCGAGATATGGCGCGGCTCCGATGTGAAAGTACCGAAAGGTAACGCCACTTTCCTTCTCATCAGCGCCTATGCTACCCGGCGCAAGGTCCAAGCCTGTTTCATAATGCAGAGGTGCAAGCCTGCCATAGTCCACTCGATAGTAAGTACCCTCGAGATCGTGGGCTGTCAGGGTCGTGTAATTTTTATTTTGAAAAAAAATTAGTAAACGTCACATACACTTAATAGCAGTGTCTTCGTCAGGCGTATGTTTGGCAACAGTCTGTGGATCTCAAGATACCTCAATAACTTTTAGCTCCGCTGAGTAGCCAACCTTCGATGCGGAGACGGCACTCAATGACGATGATCTGACACAAGCTTTTACCAGGGCGTCCAGCTGGGAGGTTGAGGCGACTTCTTGGTTAGCTGGCCGCCGACGCCGGGGAGACGCCGCTAGGTCCGGGGCTGAGCTACCCGACTGACACCATCACATAAAGCCTGCCTGACCATCACGCAAAGTAATTCATGTTTTGGGAACTGCGATAGCTCAGTGGTTAGTGAACTGGACTACAAAAGACAAAAGGTAGGGTTCGATCCTGACCGACGGCTTTCGGGTTCACCCAGCCTTTAATGGGTACTGGATTTTTTTTCTGGGAAAGTAAAGCAGCACGGGCGTAATACCGACCACATTACCCCAAAAATCATGTGCCGAAGGTCTGTAAAATTTATGGTCACTAACACCATATTCCCTATACGCCACTTGGCGTGACGGGGATCTTTACTTTAAAAAAAATGTAATGTTTGATATTTGTGCTGATTTCTGGTAAATAGTGCTCTCAGATACCCAGCATGCTTCGCGTAAATGTCGCCGTACTGAACTCTCAAAGACTCAGTCTCAACATCTTCACGATTACATAATTAGATAAAGGGTTCACTAATCGTGTCAAACAATTTTGAAAACAAATCAATTAGCAATGAGATTCCATGAAATGTTGCGCGCTTTGTTCTCTTGCTAAAACATCGGCACGATTGAGTCTTTGATGTAATATCCGTTTCATGACTTTGTCGAAAAAAAGGACTAATAAATAATTGTAATTATGTTTTTAAAACTTTTTCTGCATATGGTTCTTATGGTTTTTATGGACTTTATAGTTTAATTTGTTCATCACTGAGAACAGCCAGTACAAAAGATACAAATTGTTACTTCTCTGTGATGTTGTTGATCAAAGTAGTCAGTCAAATGGAAGACAGACTTGAGGATTTTGATTGTCATTCTTCACTGGCTCGGCATTCCACATATCGATTTATTGGTTCACGGACGTATCTTTACGATATTTATCTCTTTCCTGCGGTCTTCTGCGGGGTGGGAATAGATGGGTTGGGAAATTACAGGACCTGAGAGTAAAGACATCACGCCCACTGAGTCGCCTCAAGGTGTTCGTGTCAGAGATTGATTTATTTTATCACTGATAGAAAGAAGGGAGAGAAAAAAACTTGACCTGACCGTAATTCGAACCCATTCGGGTTGTCTTCCCCTAGATCAATACTAAGCCCGGCCAGATAAGACTTTGCAATTTTTTTCAGAGGCACTGCATAGAGGTGGAGTAAGACCTTGGTATTTCTAATTCCCCGATCCTGGTGCAAGCAGTCAGTTATGAGTCATTGACCGAATTCAGCCCTGTTGCTGACAGGCCGGTAGAAAAGTCATTGATTTAAGAAGAAACATAGAAGAAAGAAGGAATATAGGAGAACTAGGAACAAATAAAATAGGTAAAAAGAGAATAATTAGATGAAGCCGAACGTCATATTCAATGACTGTAAATATCACTACATCTTTCCCTCCCATTAACTGTGTTGTTGTCTTGCAGGGTTTGCCTACTTTTTGACGTGGCACGATCCGTTCAACCTCAGACTAAGGTTATATTAGACTGGAATTGCCATTTTAAAAAAGTAAGTTTTAGCCTTATCGGGTTATTTAATTACGTGACTTTTCTTTTAACTACAGTATACGTAACCATCGCTGTCAACTACCATGAATGTGATTACATCTAAGTAAACAGTCAAGTAAGGACCAACAACATTGATAAAAAAAAGTAAAGTACCCCAGTCACGCCAAGTGGCGTATAGGGAATATGGTGTTAGTGACCATAAATTTTACAGACCTTTGGCACATGATTTTTGGGGTAATGTGGTCGGTATTACGCCCGTGCCGCTTTACTTTCCAGAAAAAAAATCCGGTACCCATTAAAGGCTGGGTGAACTGGAGCCGTCGGTTGGGATCGAACCCTACCTCTTGTCCTTTATAGTTCCAGTTCACTAACCACTGAGCTATCGCGGCTCCCAACAACATTAATAGCTCAGATTATTTGAGTAAAGTGCGTATAGAAAATATATTTCTAATATACCTTTTTTTTAAAAAAAATGAATGTATTTATTCATTTTTAAAATAAATCTGAAATCTAGAATCAAATTAAATTAAAGTTGAGGTATTTTTTTTGTTTTTTCCACCACGAGAATGTTTTTCTCATTATACAAACAACACAAATGTATCACTTGGCATCCATTCTTGTTCGTATTTAATTTTTCAACGGCATCAGTTAAATGAATTAAACATCGTTTTTGTAAAACACTCAATGTTCTCATGAAATCAATCTAAACTAAATTAACAACGTTAGAAGGTACTAATTTATTAAAGATCTATTTTATATGGAAAAAGCAATACTGGGATTCAATCCCACGCGATTACGATGATTATTAGAACCTACTTTCAGCTCTGAAGTTAAATGATGACTCAGAAAATTGGTAATGTATTTTAATAATTAAAATCGTATTTTGCTCATCTGGATAGGTGAAACGATAACGCAGAATTGCTATTCGTGCCACAATTGTTTCCCTCGAGACATAGTTTAATGATTCATAGTTTAGTCAATCATAGTTTAATGATTCATAGTTTAGTCAATCATAGTTTAATCGTTTAAATTCACCGATTTCCGGTGTCATGGCGGCTTTGTGTAGCCGTATTTTATAATTCGGCAATTGCTGATATATTTAAATGATTTACGCGACAGTCTCATCATCATCATTGAGTGCCGTCTCCGCAACGAAGGTTGGCTACCATGGAGCGCCATTCTGCTCTATCTCTTGCTTTGATGGTGCAGGTTGTCATCGGTTGATTTGTCCATCTTTTGATGTTACTCGTCCATGTTAATCTTGGTCTGCCTCTGCCTCTTTTACCTTGTATTTTCCCCTCCAGGATTACTTTCAGTAGGCTGTTGTGACTTTTAACATGGCCCAAGAATCGCATTTGTCTTGTTCTAATTGTGTTCAGAAGTTCTCTTTTCATTTTTAGTTGTTTTAAGACTTTGTCGTTTGTTTTCTTTTCCTTCCATCCAATTCTACCTATTCTTCTATATATCGACATTTCAAAGGCTTCAATTCTCTGTTCTGTTTTCTTGTCTAATGTCCATGTTTCAGCACCATATAGGAATATTGAGAAGATGTAACATTTTGCTATTCTTAGTTTTAGCTCTGGTGTTATTTGTTTTGATGTTAGTATGTCCTTCATGACATTAAAATTACTTTTTGCTATTCCTAATCTTTTGTTTATTTCAGTTGTACATTTTCCATCACTGGTTATAGTATGTCCAAGGTAGTTATAGTTCTGAACTGTCTCCAGGTCTATTCCTTCAATTTTGATATCCACTTGTGGGTTTTGAGTATTTTCTTTGTTTATGATCATAGTTTTAGTCTTTTTGATATTCATATCTAGTCCATATATTTCATATATAGTTCATATATTTTTTGCTTGTCGTGTTTATTTCATTAAGCAATTGTTGTAGGTCTTTAGGATTTTGTGCTAGTAGTACAGTATCGTCAGCATATCTTAGGTTATTGATTATCTTTCCATTAATTTGTAGGCCTGGCATCTCTGAGATGTTTTTAAAGATTTGCTCAGTGTATAGATTGAACAAGCTTGGTGATAGGATGCATCCTTGTCTTACTCCTCTTTTTATATCAATGGGTGTAGAGAACTCTTTATTATATTTTATTATTGCTGTTTGCTCCCAGTATAGATTGCTTATTAGTCGTATATCCATGTCATCTAGATGTATCTCTTTTAGGCATTCTATAAGTTGTTTGTGGTGTACTCTATCAAAAGCTTTGGTGTAGTCTATGAAGCAGGCATATATTGGTTTGTTTACTGTTACGCGACAGTCTAGTTGTGAAATTATGTGTTGTTATTCCCCGTTTGATGTATGTTTTACTTCTGACGGATGGATGAACTGTGATTACCGATATTTAAGTGGAATATGATTTATTCTTCTTTATGTCGTGTGTTCGCGGTTCGATAGGCAAGCACATGGTTCGACAAAAATGTCGCCGGTAAACAGGGTATGTTCAACCGATATGTGAAAAGTCTGTGACGGTTGATGGGGCGGATGAATCAGAAATGATCAACGGCCCAGAAAGCGAAAACAGCAAAGTGTGTGGTACACATGAGGCATATTTAGAACACGAAAGACGAATATGGCAGGCCACCGTGAAAGAGATTGGAGCCTCATCACGTACTAGTCCAGAGGAAGCCATGGAGAGGAATTCAAACTTATGTTGGAGGAAAGATCTTAAAATAAGTACTTGGAATGTTAGGACTCTATATCAAGAAGGGAAATTGGAAAATCTGATTCAAGAGGCAGAACGAATAAATATAGATATCTTAGGCATATCAGAGACAAGATGGAAAGAATGTGTGTACATAGAGGACGAAAAGTATACATTTATATACTCAGGAAACACAACAGAACAACAAAGGGGGGTAGGAATACTGATAAAAAGAGAGCTACAAAAATATATAAGTAACCACTGGACATACATTATCTATTTTATATTATAGGATTGTACTACTCAAGTTGTAAGCAAAACCATTCGACATAGCAATAATACAGATATATGCACCTACTCAAAACTACACAGATGAACAAAAAGAAGCATACTATGAAGACCTAAATAAAGTTATGAAGCAAGTGAAATCTTCAGACATCTTGATTGTAATGGGTGACATGAACGCTAAAGTAGGAAAAGGTAGATATAAGACCATTATATGAAATCATGGTTTAGGAAAAAGAAATGACAGAGGAGAAAGATTAATACAATTCTGTGAAGAAAACAGGCTGATAATATGTAACACCTACTTTGAGCAAGAGAAAAGGAAACTATACACATGGAAAAGCCCTGGAGATAAGAAAAGGAATCAAATAGATTACATAATGATAAAAGAAAGGTTCCGTAACAGCGTAAAGAAAGCCAAAACCTACCCAGGAGCAGATATTAATTCAGATCACAATTCTGTAATGGTTAAAATGAAAATCAAACTAAAGAGAAACAAGCAAAAGTCTAATTCATCAACAAATCCACTAGATATCATCATCATCATCATCATGTACCCTGCCAGTTGGCGTAGGCGATCATGTCCCTCCACAATCTTCTATCTACAGTGCATCGTATCAGTTCTGTTGTTGACTGTTTTCCATGCCATGACACCAAGCTATCCAGTATTTTCTATCTTTGTCGTCCGCGATCTCTCTTTCCTTTTATTTTGCTAGTTGTAACCAAGTATTCCAACTTTCCTCTTCTCATGATGTGCCCGAAAAATGTTGATTGCTTCTTTCTGATGTTTTTTAAGAGCTTCCTTTTTGTGTTGGCCTCTTTGAGAACCTCCTCATTGGTCTTTTTATCTGTCCAGGGAACTTTCAACATTTTTCTGAGAAATCACATCTCTGTGGCCTCTAATCGTCTTTCATTTGTTTGTCTACTGTCCATGATTCGCTTCCATTGGTCAGAATTGGTTCTATATAGCACCGATGAACTCTCTTTCTCATTTTTATTGACATAGATTTGTTGCATAAGATATTTTTCATTTTCTGAAATGCTATTTTGGCCTGAGCTATTCTGCTTTTTATTTCTGTGGTGCATCTCCCATCTGATGTAATTATTGTGCCCAAGTATTTGAAACGTTGTACTTGTTTCAGATTTGTCTCGTTTATTTTTATGCTGCATGATGGTGATAATTGTTTCTTCGATATAACCATTACTTCTGTTTTCTTACTATTCAGACTGAGACCTTTCTTGTTGCTTTCTTCTACTATTATGTCTATCATTTCTTGTAGTTTGTTCTCTGTCTCTGCTATTAAGACTGTGTCATCCGCATATCGCAAATTATTTATGTTGTGACCGTTGACTCCAATTCCTTTTTTGTCTACTATTGATGTCATAATATATTCGCTGTAAAGTGAAAACAAATCCGGTGACAGAACACAGCCTTGTCTGACTCCTTGTTTTATATATTGGAATTGTCCTGTTTGGTTGTTAATTCGTATAGCTGCTGTTTGTTGCCAGTACATGTTTTTTTATGATTCGCAGATCCTTGCCATCAATGTTTAATTTCTCCAGCATATTTATTATTTCCACATGCTTTACTTTGTCAAATGCTTTCGTGTAGTCTATAAAGCACATATATAGATCTTTCTTTACCTCTATAGATCTTTCTATCAATGTCCTTTAGATGTATATTGCATTATTGGTGCCCTTTCCTTCCACAAATCCACATTGTTCCTCACTTATTTCTGGTTTTATTTTGTTCCTTACACGTCTCATGATTATTCTTAGTAATATTTTAGTCATATGGCTCATGAGACTAATAGTGCGATGGTCTTCACAATCAGTGGCGCCTGACTTCTTCGGTATGGCTACAAAGATAGATTTTAGTAGATCTTCGGGTATGTCCAGTCCAGTGTTATATATGTCATTGAGTAATTTTGTTATGACTTGTACTCCCAACTCTCCTAATGCATTTATCTCTTCGATTGTTATATTGTCAGGACCTGGAGCTTTGCCTCTTTTCATGTGTTTGAATTGCGTCCTCCACTTCACTCTGCATTATTGGTGGTCCTGTGTCTTCATTTGAATTGTTTAATTCTGGTCTTTCATCATCATAGAGTTGACTGATATATTCTATCCATCTTTTCATTGTCTTCTCCTGTCCCATTATTATATTTCCTTCCTTTGATTTCACACATCCTGAAACTTTGACTTCTTTTCTTCCCGTTAATTCATTTAACTGATTGTGCATAAATTTTGGGTCTTTCTTTTGTTGTTTTTCCATTTCTTCACATTTCTGTTTTAACCATCCTTCCTTTGCTTCTCTGCATTTGTTTTGGATCTCTTTGTGCAATATTTTGTATGCTCGTTCTTCTTTCTTATGTTTTCTTCTTTTGTCCATTAGTTGTATATTTCTTCTGTCATCCATTTCTTTTTGTTGATTCTTTTAGTCACTGGTATTACTTCTTTTGAAGTTTGTTGAATCGATTGTTTGAGCATTTGCCACTGCTCCTGGATGTCCTGTATTTTCTCAATAGCATTATATCTATTTTGTACTATCGTGATGTACTTATCATTCATCGGTTTATCTACTCTTAGCATATCTAGTTCTAATTTTATATTTCTTGGTGATTTCTGTGCCTTCTGCAGTTTTATTCTTATCTTTCCAACTACTGGTACATGGTCACTATTACAATCTGCTCCTGGCCTTGTTTTAACAGACGTTAGCCCATTCCTAAATCTTCTCTGTACCAGTATAAAATCAATTTGATTGTGTACTCTTTTGTCTGGGCTTTGCAATGTCCATAGTCGCCTAGGGTGTTGTTTGAACCAGGTGTTACCTTTAATCATTTCATGTGTCTTTGCCCAATCTATCAATCTATCCCCTCTGTCATTCGTCTCGCCAAGGCCATGCCCCCCAGTTACATTTTGCACTCTAGCTGTTCCTACCTTTGCATTGAAATCCCCTAATACAACAGTTATTTCTTGGGATTTACACTGTTCCATGGCCGCCTCTAGCTCCTCGTAAAACGTGTCAATGTCATCTAGATATAACAGCTTTAAATCAAAAAGATATTAAAGATACCTATACAATACAAGTAAAGAACACTTACCAGAAGCTGCTAGAAGAAGGAATTGAACAATACAGAAGAGAAAATCCTGATGAAAAAGTAACAACCAAATGGCAATGCATAAAGAAAAGCATACAAGAAACCTGCGACACTTTACCCAAAAGAGAAAAGAACAAAAAACAAAAATGGATAACTAACACCATCTTAGAAAAAATGGAAGTATCCATTTAAACAAGCGAAAAACACTGCCCGATACAATAAAATAGATAATGAGATACACAAAATGTGCAAAAAGGCAAAAGAAGACTGGCTCAGCCAAAAATGTATAGAAATAGAAACTATAGAAAGCAAACAAAACTTAAGAGGAATGCACACAGAAATAAAGAGAATGACTAATAAAAATAACAAAGCCACAGAAGGTGGATACATTGCAGACAAAAAAGGAAAAAATGCTAACAAACAATAAGGATATTATAGATAGATGGCAAGAATATATAACATAACTATTTTATGATCAAAGGGACAAGAAACCAGTTATAAAATGTACATCAGGCTATACAATCTTAAAATCTGAGGTGGAAAAAGCTATAAAAACAATGAAAAAGGGAAATGCAGCAGGACCTGACAGCATACAGAAAGAGATGATACAGGCACTAGAAGATTTTAGCATTGAAGTGATTACAGACATATGCAACGACATATACCACACAGGATACATACCAAATGGACTAAAACATCAACTTTCATTGCATTGCCTAAAAAGAAAGGTGCAGTTAAATGCAGTGACTTTAGAACAATAAGCCTAATGAGCCATGTTACAAAAATAATAGAATTTATATAATATAATATAAGATAGGTTAAGATATGAGATGTGACATACACAGACATGCACACACAAAGATATGAGATATGACTAACATAATCATGCACACAAAGATATGAGATATAACTAACCCAAACATGCACACACAAAGGTGTGACCCATGACTAACACAGATACACACTAAGATATGAGATATGACTAAACACATACACACATAAAGATATGAGACATGATTAACACGGACACACCAAGATATGAGATATGACTAACATGACACACACCAAGATATGAGCCACGGCCAGCACACACACACACACTAGCCATGGCTAGCACAGAAACACATCAAGATATGAGCCATGGCCAGCACAGAGACACATCAAGATATGAGCCATGGCTTCACGGAAAAACACCAAGAAATGAACCATGTCCAGCGCAGAAACACATTAAGGTATCCATATGCTTGGGTTTGTTGTAGTCGGCAGACTCTACTTAACGTTGGAATCATCGACATACGAGACGCAGGCCCCAATTAACTGTTCACAGGTTTCCTTCAAACAGTTGTCCGGAGATTTGAGAGTGCAGTCTGACCCGTAGAACGTTCCCTTGCATCTACAGTTCCCGGTTGACTGTTCACAGGTGTCGTTGAAACAGTTGTCCAGAAATTTGAGAGTGCAGTCTGACCCGTAGTACGTTTCCTTGCACGTACAGTCTGTACTTTCCGGGTCACACATAATGTCACAGCCATCAGAACACGTCTGTTTGCAATGTAGCCCAAAATTACCATCGGGACAAGTGTCATTACAGGTGTAGCCAGGATGCTTACATTGTAGGCATTTTCCGGATTTTTCATCACATAAAGGACAGACACTAAGACAAAACACGGAGCAGTCGTGTCCATAGATCCCATGTGAACAGTTGCCGTGACACGTACCGATGATGACGTTGCAGCCTCTGCAACACCCACTTCACACTGCACAAAACGACCAAGAATGCCCGTCCAGACAATAGGTGTCTGTAAATGTTTGCACCTCACACGCCGTCAGTGCACTGTCGGCCTGCGAAATGGTCGGTGAAAACTCAATCTTAATGTGTGCCATTGTAGCTTGTGTTGTGACTACAATAGTGTTCAAAGAAATATTTGGGTATGATTTGAGAGCCACATTCTGACCCCCGCCAATGTAGATGGAGCAGATATTTGCAACTATCGCCCCTTCAATCCGTAACTTGTTGATCAGACCAGCCCCAGAGTAAAAGAGCAAAAGACATCAATCTTATGCGAACTACAAACCTTGATTCATTGTTACATGAGGCAGAACCATTTAGTTTTACCGTGAAACTGTCCAGATATGTTAAGTCATTCACATAAATCCTAAACCGGGAGAACGGCAAAGATTGATTGAGAGTTGTCTCAACTGATGTATAATCTGCGTCCGGATTACATGTGGTGTCGTTGTTATCAAACAGGAAAGTAGGTTCAGATTTTTGGGCGTATTTGTAAACGAGATCCAAGTACTGACACTGGGGTCCGAAATATTCGTGCTGACAACTGTCATTGTTTGGGCATGTCCCTGTAGTTTTGTCACAAACTGAGTCATTATAGCAGTGACATTGTAACGTACAGTTTGCCCCAAACCAACCGTCTGCACAAGTTAGGTCATTAGCTTCCAAGGTCCCGAATGAAGCCAGCAGAAGAAAGACTTGATCTACTGCGGTGGTTAACGAACTGTGTACAAACATTTATTATCAAACCCGTGGTTACATTTCTAAAAGTCCTTCAACTCGCTGTGATAACAGATAGCGTGATGATCAAAGTCAACATTGTGTAAACCATGGCTTGAACGCGTCCATCTTGGTGCCAAATGTATAACTGAAATAAACAAAAGATTAGGAATAGCAAAAAGTAATTTTAATGTCCTGAAGAACATACTAACATCAAAACAGATAACACCAGGGCTAAAACTAAGAATAGCAAAATGTTACATCTTCTCAATATTCCTATATGGTGCTGAAACATGGACATTAGACAAGAAAACAGAACAGAGAATTGAAGCCTTTGAAATGTGGATATATAGAAGAATAGGTAGAATTGGATGGAAGGAAAAAAAAAGCGATGAAGTCTTAAAACAATTGAAAATTAAAAGAGAACTACTAAACACAATTAGAACAAGACAAATGCGATTTTGGGGCCATGTTAAAAGACAGAACAGCCAACTGAAAGTAATCCTGGAGGGGAAAATACAAAGTAAAAGAGGCAGAGGCAGACCAGGACCAATATGGACGAGTAACATCAAAAGAAGGACAAATCAGCCAATCAGCCCATGGTAGCCAACCTTCGTTGCGGAGACGGCACTCGATGATGATGATAGTTTAAATATTTCAATGTTTAATCATTCATTGTTTAATGATTCATAGTTTAATTATTCATAGTTTGATCATTCATAGTTTAATCATTCATACGTGCATATTGTGCATTGTAAAGATGGTCAACTCTAACTAAATTATCAATTACATACAACTTTTTGCCCCTAGAAAGAGACTCTTGTGTGTTAACTCTTTCAGAACTGGTCACACCGACAACAGATCATCAACGTAGTATTGGGCCAGCGCCACAAACGTTTACAAGCGTTTAGTCAAAATCCATTTATTTGTAGTCCACATGGTTTTTATTTCAGTCAATTGTGCTGTGTGCGGTCTCCATGTCACACATTCTATGTGGCTTGGGTATTCTTCTATCTATTTAAAGGCTAATGCTACTTGTATAATTATATATACCATTTGATAGATCGATCTTCATGTTAGAGGTCAATCTTATTATAATTGAAGCTGTCTGTCTCTTTGGTCATGGAAGCGTACCGACGTGCAGCTACACAGGCATGCTGTCTTTGATGTAACATCTTGAGTAATCAAATTCTGCTGCACATCTAAACTGCAAAGGATAAGAGACAGGTCGTTCTTCGCAGATTACCTTTAGTTTTATTATGTCCCGTTACATCAATAGCCCACGTTTTTTCATTGCCTGGGGTTTGAATTAGTCTTCTATTTTGTTATTTTTGGTATGTTCGCTGTTAATGATTGCTATCAATCAATGTAATGAAGGTTTCTTTGGTTATCTCTTTCTGTAGCTTGTGTTTGATCAAAGATTCTGGAATTCGTCCTAAAGCCTTAATTGTGCAATGCCGATTTTTTTCCGTCTGTAGCCACAATATTGGTGTGAATACAATCAAACAGAGAAATAGGACATTCAGCTTTGTAGGTAAGACAGACTAAACAAGAAACCAGACTTTCTAATCGCAAAGTCTAAAGCTAAAACGTCCCATATGTATGTGTTTCACTTAGACAGCTGACTTCATGAGAGTCTGGAATCCTACTCTGATTGAGTTGTGATCGCAGAGAGAGAGAGAGAGAGAGAGAGAGAGAGAGAGAGAGAGAGAGAATGTGTTTCATCGTATCTATTATTGTCGTATGTTGAGAGTACCACGGACAGCTAAGAACAGTAATGAAGATGTTATGAGAGAGGTCAAATAATAAAGAGAGCTAATTTCCAATATTCTTCTTCTTCTATCCTTCCTCTGCTGCCGTTGGCGTCGAGGGGAGATACAATCTGCGATTCTTTGCTCTTCTGTTGGCCTCTTCTGATGTTATTCCTCCTAGTGACTCTAGTATTCCCTTTATCCATCTCTTTCTCGGTCTTCCTCTTAATCTGGCGTTTTCGTAGCGTTTATTTAAGGCTCTTTGAGTCATTGTTAGTTCTTTTTGTCTTGTTATGTGGCCGAACCAATTTATCTGTTGTTTCTTTATGTATTCAATGGATGGTTCAATTTCGAGTTTCCTCCTCAGGTCAGTGTTTCTTACTCTGTCCTTTAAGCTGTTTCCTGTCATTCTTCTGACTCATTTCATTTCGGTGGTCGTTATCTTTCTTATTGTTCTAGAGTCCAGCGTCCAATTCTGCCACTGATAGCACAGAGTTGGTAGAAAAATTGATTTGTATATTGCCCTTTTTGCTTCCGTAGTTATTGCTTTGTTTTTCAATAGTGTTGATACTTGGCCTATAACTTGGCATGTTTTGTTACACCTTATATCTATCTCTGTCTCTTGGTTATTGTCTCGTGTTAACGTGCTACCCAGATTTTTAAATTGTCTACTTGCTTCAAAGTCGTATTATCTATTATGATGTTTAGTTTTTCTTTCTTTCTCCAATATTAAGAAGAAACAATCATCATTTTTTGGCCATGTAATGAGAAGAGAACAACTGGAATATATTGTAACAACTGAACAAATTGAAGGACGAAGAGATAGAGGGAAGCAAAGAGAAAAAATAACAGACAGTGTAAGAGAATGGCCTGGCAGAAGGTCAACAACAGAAATGATAAATAGCTGCCGAGATCGAAAGTTGTGGAGAGACATGATCACCTACGCCAACAGGCGCGGTACCTGATGATGATGATTATTGTCGTTGTCTAGCTTTACCATTGCCTAACACGGTCACCTGCCTGTGCCAACTATATTGTTGCTTGTAATATGTCATGATATGCCACCCATAGAGTGCTTTGATGACATGTAATATGTCATGATATGCCACCCATAGAGTGCTTTGATGACATGTAATATGTCATGACATGCCACCCATAGAGTGCTTTGATGACATGTAATATGTCATGATATGCCACCCATAGAGTGCTTTGATGACATGTAATATGTCATGATATGCCACCCATAGAGTGCTTTGATGACATGTAATATGTCATGACATGCCACCCATAGAGTGCTTTGATGACATGTAATATGTCATGATATGCCACCCATAGAGTGCTTTGATGACATGTAATATGTCATGATATGCCACCCATAGAGTGCTTTGATGACATGTAATATGTCATGACATGCCACCCATAGAGTGGTTTGATGACATGTAATATGTCATGATAAGTTTACTAACCACAGTTCCCTATATGAACTTTTTAATGATCAATAAACGTGATGGTTGTGACTTGTTAACAAGAGCCAACGGGGAATTGTTGACAGATTTCGCTCAGACCGAATATCATTCAAATAATTCATTATAACATAATTTGCTGTCATTAATTTCATTATGAGCTTAATCTATCGGTTTTGTTGTTTTGTTTTACAAACTATTTAGTGAGAACTGAATCACAATTCTGATGTCAAGCACATACGACAATGCAGTAAAATGTAAACGGTGCCAAATTGTAACCGTGAATTATATGTTATAGATTACAAGAAACATTACCGATTCATGTGGTAGTCATGCAAGCTCTGCTACTTTACACAGTACTGCCAGCGGCAGTGGGTGGGTGCGAAACTTGAGGATGGCAGGACGAGATGAGTGGTCGCATTACATGTACAAAACATACATAGACTGCTCATATACTTCACTATACTCATTAGTTAGACTATTACTTGTACAGAAAATTCGCTCGTCGATACTTTTTCTTTGAAATGCCAGACTTTCTGAAGTTGTTCCACCATATATACATTTGTGTTGATCGCAGCACGTACGTTTATATATGTTTGTTGTAACATAATACTTCTCTCAAAACCATTACGTTGTGAATAAGGAATATCTCATTAAAAAAAAAGAAAACAATGTCATCTGTCACATCGATTCTAAGATTTTTCCCCCCCCCCCCCCCCCCCCCCCCCCCCTCCAACTCACATGCTGTCTCTTCTGTTTGTTCCAACTTCTATGTTGACCTTTAACCTGATAATTTGCGACACGAAGATTACAGTAATTTACGCCATGTAAAATAATTTCATCAATTATTGCAATAAATTATCCTAATTATAATTGCGTAATAGGATCTTAATTATTTACATTGTAAGTTATTTTAAAAAAAAAAACATGCTTTTGCTGCAGCAGCTTTGTTCACGTTTTTTCAATACAAAGTTATTTTTAAAAAAAAAACATGCTTTTGCTGCAACAGCTTTGTTCACGTTTTTTTAATACAAAGACGCAGCGCAGTGATTATCGAAACGATTAAATTTGTTTGCCACCTTTCCAGCATAAACGCCTAAACGTTACAATAAAGAGAAAGTAAGATATCTCATTAGTTAAGTTTTTGTGATCATAGCAACGAGGAAGCATTTTCTTAACAATCATACATAGATTTATCATACACATTGCATGGTCGACAGATGTGTGGTTGAAGTAGATTTGATTCCCATAAACATTGAAGGCTATCTGTTAGTAACGGCTCGAATTACTTTAGCCATGGCACGTCAGATAGGAATACGGTGGCTGACTGTGCACAGACATCTAACTCAATGAGCTGGAATATGATTGTGTTATGTATTTTGATAAAGTAGACAGGTAGTGACCTAGTTGCCTCCCTTGAGTAGCCGACGCTGTTGAAGGCGCTCAGGGTGGTTTGATGCAACCCTAAGCTGTACTCGGAAGAAATATCCACACGCCAGGAGGGTTAAAGTAAACAACAAAGTATTTCTCATCTCAACTACATCTGAGTCTGATGACACAATGATTACCCTTGTCCTGTAGGAATGATAAGATAATGTTAGGCATGTAACGTTTCACTTGTAAATCTTGTACCAATGCAAAGGTTGGGGTAGTCCAAGATTCCGAAACAAAATAAAGGGAATGCCAACTTTGAAGGGAATGCCAACTTTGACCCTCAGCTCATGTGGAGAAATGTCCGAACGGTTGAGTTAACTTGTGTAGTGTATGACTGCAGCAAACGTTGACACTTTAACAATGTTCAACAACAGGCTCAGATTGCACGTTCTTTATTTTAAATATGACGCCCTCTATAGGCAGGATTAAACAAACAGAAATAAAAAAAACGTGAATATGGAGCACACAGACCTATTTCATCAAAAGAAAACCAATAGAGGCATAGTGATGGCCCTAGGAGCCTTTGATATAATAAATAACCAACACACGCTTCTTTAAAAAAAAAAAAAATAAATAGGAGAAAAAAAAGGAAAATGAATTACATAAAAAATGTATTGTTTTCGCACACATTTGTATCATTTTGTTTGAGAATGATCAAAAGATAGGCTAAGATTTAACGTTCTATAAAATGGCAGCATTTCTAAGTTGTTAAATGGTACATTCGCAAATGATAAAGAAATATTCAAATGAAGAGCACGCAATGGGATACAGCTTGATTGATAATAGTATATTATATTATCCTACCATAGGCGTAAGTAATACAAAAAGTAAAGACCCTCGTCACACCAAGTGGTGTATAGAAAACATGGTGTTAGTGACCATAATCTGTATTGACCATCAACGCATGATTTTTGGGGTAATGTGATCGGTATTAGCCCGTGCCGATATACTTTCTCAGAACAATAATCCGGAACCCATTTAAGGCTGGGTGATCCCGGAAGCCGTCGATCAGGATCGAACCTCTTGTCCTTTGTACTCCAATTCACTAACCGCTGAGCTATCGCGGCTCACCAGCGGTGTCTTGCCATCAAGATGATGTCGATTTGTCTAACCGAAACCATAAGGAAAATGCCACTTATTGATTAAATAGGCTATAATAGGTCTGGTATTGTTTACATTAAAAGCAAATAAAATAGCGACCTGCACCTTGCCAAGTCGACGGCATTTTATCATTTATTAGTGTGGTCTATCTGGGTTTCGATGCTGCTCGGGAATCTGCAGTCTGGTCCGGATCTTGGTGTTAGTCAAGAGGGAGGTTGCCCAAATCATGGGAGCTATGAGGATAAGGGGCCAGAACTTGCCAACCATCGTTCCATACAGCGGAATTGACTGGAGAAGAGATCCAAACACTTAAGGACAGGTGTTCGATGTGCGATGAGGATAATTCAACGACTAACTAACATTTATTATTTTTATAAATATTATTAATAGTATTGCAAATATTAGACACGTTTTTTTAATCTTTGTTCATTTTACTTTTCTTCATTAGCGACGATGGAATATGGGTGATTCTTGTCTGTTGTAAAAGTGTGAGCGATTCCCATCGAGATCTTTGTTATCTCATTTCTATATTATTTGATCAACATGAACTAAATACTATCTACTGTATTATTATACATTGGGGGAGGAGGGGCAGGTGGTTTGTCGAATGAGAGAGGTGTGTTATGAGAACCGTGAATAGAGGTCGCATAGCCAGTGAAACTGACACTTAGTGTACAAATTTGAACTCTATTTCTCCCCAGAAAAGACTTGGCACTTACTGAAAATGAAATTAATGTTATTCACATCATTCGAAGAACGATTATTATAATTATATCATCTTTCTTTCTTTCTTTCTTTCTTTCTTTCTTTCTTTCTTTCTTTCTTCTTTCTTTCTTTCTTTCTTTCTTTCTTTCTTTCTTTCTTTCTTTCTTTCTTTCTTTCTTTCTTTTTTCTTTCTTTCTTTCTTTCTTCTTTTTTTCTTTCTTTCTTTCTTTCTTCTTTCTTTCTTTCTTTCTTTCTTCTTTCTTTCTTTCTTTCTTCTTTCTTTCCTTATTTCTTGTCCGTGCTGCCCTAATAATAAAATAAGCAAAGTCCCTATTTCAGGGACAGAATAACATAACTATTAGTTTGGCTATGCTTCTATGTGAAAGTATTTCAAATTATTCTCTTTAAAATTTCACCCTAGACAGGATCAAAGATCCCAATACTTTTCGCACCTCGAATAATTCGTCCCTTGATGAAGAGTCTGGCTCAACTTATAGACAACTGTCTCACTATTGAACACAGAGATTTGGAAACATGAGCCACACAGACACGCGATTCGAATACATTCATTTCTTCCAAAACACAGGCTACATAAATCATTATCCCAGCTAAAACATGGCGTACCTTCTTCGTACCCCTCATAGAGTTTTAGTTTAAAAGTATCATGTTTATTATTACTGAGAGAAGACACAAACACACACACATACATAGAGCGAGGGGTAAAGGGAGAGAATTAGGAAGAAAACGTTCTTCCTCAGCCTTCACCTATAAAGTGGACGTAGATGTCGCCAGTTTATGACAAACCACAAATACTTGTGACATTCAGCCTCAAACAAAGCCACAAATACTTGTGACACTCAGCCTCAAACAAAGCCACAAATACTTGTGACATTCAGCCTCAAACAAAGCCACAAATACTTGTGACATTCAGCCTCAAACAAAGCCACAAATACTTGTGACATTCAGCCTCAAACGAAGCCACAAATACTTGTGACATTCAGCCTCAAACAAAGCCACAAATACTTGTGACATTCAGCCTCAAACAAAGCCACAAATACTTGTGACATTCAGCCTCAAACAAAGCCACAAATACTTGTGACATTCAGCCTCAAACAAAGCCACAAATACTTGTGACATTAAGCCTCAAACAAAGCCACAAATACTTGTGACATTCAGCCTCTAACAAAGTCACAAATACTTGTGACATTCGGCCTCAAACAAAGCCACAAATACTTGTGACATTCGGCCTCAAACAAAGCAACAAATACTTGTGACATTCGGCCTCAAACAAAGCAACAAATACTTTTGACATTCAGCCTCAAACAAAGCCACAAATACTTGTGACATTCGGCCTCAAACAAAGCCACAAATACTTGTGACATTCGGCCTCAAACATCCATCTTCGGCATGGCAAGATTTGAAATCATGAACAATTTTGCCTGGAAAGCAGCAATTTTGGCCTAATTTTTTCTGTTTGTTAACGTGCACAGCGTGCACTTTAGATTTCCTGTTTTTCGCCGTTATTGAAGTGACCCAGACATCGAGTCATTAATACCTTGAGGGTTGTGGGGGTGGGGGGTATGGAAGGAAGGGAGAAAGAAGAAGGTAAAAACCAATTTAAAAAATTACTCTCGCAGACTCTTCTTCATTTTTCTTCTTTCGTTCCTCATTTGCCTTTCAGGGTCGAGGGGAGATATAATTTGTTGTCTTTTGCTCTTCTCTTGGCATTTCCTGTTGTTATGTTTCCTAGTGTTTCTAACACTTCATAAATCCATCATTTTCTTGGTTGGCCCCTTGGGTCTGTGCTCTCGCAACGTTTATTGAAGACTTGTTGTGTAGACCTTTAATCTTTCTGCCTATCTATCACGTGACGAACCCATTTCATCGGTTGTTTCTTTATGTATTCTATGGCGGGAATTATTCCTATTTTTTTTTCTCATTTCTGATCGTATCTCTCAGGCTGTTTCCTGTTATTCGTCTAACACATTTAATCTCATTAGAGGTTATTTTTCTTATTGGTCTTGCATCTAGGGTTTTGGTATAGTACTGGTAGCACAACGTAAGAATGAAGATCGTATTGTAGAGCGTCCGTTTTGCCTCTAGAGCTATTTCCTTGTTGGATTATTAATAGCTTTGCCTCTATAGCTTGTTTCATAACTCGTGCCCAACTTTTAAAATCGATAGCTTTTTAACCGCTTATTGTAAGTTGTTCAAAATTTGCATGTAAAGTTATAATGATTAGAACCCAACAGGGAATTAATTTCATTAAAAAAAACATTTGGTTATTATTGTTGCTTATTTTATTTATATAAATTTATAACGACCCATTGATGTAGTCAAAACTTAATGTTTACAGTATTTTAAGTTAAAAATAGCGAGTAAAAATCCATACACGGTAAAATTGATGTGTTTGCACGCTTTTACCGTGGTTTTTTGACACAATTAGACACTTGTAAAAAAAACACGAGAAATTGTGTGTTCCATTTCCGTTCATTCATAGGTGGATACGTGGAACGATAACATTTATCATGAGTCTTAAAATGAAATTCTGCAGTTTACAAAACATCGCAATATAAATGTATGACTATTTTTGCAAAGAGGCTAAACGAGGAAGATTATTTCATTCTTTAGAAAACCCTGAGAATAGGACAAGACACATTTTGGATTTATCTAAACGGTCATTTGATCCCTGGATTCAAGCACGTGACCGTCAATGTTCAAAATATACAAAATCACAAGGAAGAGCAAAAATGTTGGATAATTTCGACAGTGAACTTATTAGATGTGAAATTCGCAAAATGCTGGGTATGAATGAAACTGTTACAAAAGAAAATTAAAAGTATCGCTGAAAAAGAACAACAGTATTGAAATATCAAAGTCTACATTATGGAGGAATGTGAGAGCTGCAGGCTTTACATTCAGAAAGTATTCCAATGGACGAAACATCATCTGTGAGAAGCCACATATAGTAGTCATGAGAAGCAAGTACTTACGTGAAGTAAAAGAGGTGCGCAAGAAAGGTTATGATATTGTGTACTTGGATGAAACATGGATCAATGCTCACCACACTAACCAAAAGGAATGGCAGTCATCAGATGGAAAGATTAAGACATTAATACCTAGCAGCAAAGGACAGCGCTTGATAATTGCTCATGCAGATAGTCGACAACATGGACTAATACAGAATGCAGAGCTCATTTTTCTTTCAAAATCCATAGTCAATCGGGATTATCACTCTGAGATGAATGGTCACATATTTAGACATTGGATTGACAATTCTGTTCTCCCATCACTAGATCGACCATCTTGCCTAATAATGGACAATGCAGCGTACCACAACATTGTTGCACTTGAAGATAAAGTCCCGACGTCATCCAGTACAAAAGATGCTATTAAGATATGGTTCACAAAGGAACACATACAATTTAATAACATGCACTTAAAACCTGAATTACTATCTCTAGTAAAGCAAAAACAAAGGACACAGATTTTTCAAATAGATAAGATTATCCAAGAGCACGGTCATATAAGTTTGAGGCTGCCACCTTACCATGCTCATTTAAATCCAATAGAACTAATCATGGGCAAAATTAAAAGGACAAGTGGCAGATGAAAATACAACATTCAAAATATGCGATGTAAAGACTCTTGCTAATCTCGCTTTATTAAATATAGACAAAGATTATTGGGCTAAATGTGAAGACCACGTCTTAAAACAGGAAGAGGAATATTGGAAAAATGATGGTTTGTGGAATGTTCAACCCCAAACAGTTATTAATCTTTTAGACTAGTCTGATTCAGAATGAAAGTATATAGCCCCCACAATGTTGGCCCTATATTACCTTAAATTAGTTCAACAAACGGTCCTTTTCAGGACCACACAACTATGAAAATTGGACATACAGGTATACCTTGATATTATCGTCCGTCCTCGAACTGAGAAGACAATAATTCTCCTGGTGTTTTGTCTTATTAGGTTATTTCCCCATTACGGCCACGTCTTTACCTAGTGAAAATTAATCATAGACCAGCAACTACGGTAATTTCTATTATTTAGGGGTTCACAATTTACAATTTTGACAAACATCAAAGAAATTCGCCGCTTTAAGAAAACTGCAGCTGCAAGATATTTGTTAAATATACATTTAAAGGGTCTTTTGCATTCTAATAACATTTGAAAATTGCAACAGTTTTTAACAAACAGTTACTGAGTAATAACGTTTTGAAGTAGGGCACGTGATTTGAAACGAGCTATAGAGTTATTTCCTTGATGGACTATTGATAGCTTTGCTTCTTGAGTTATTTCCCTGTTGAACTATTGATAGCTTTGCCTCTAGAGTTATTTCCTTGTTGGACTGTTGATAGCTTTGCTTCTAGAGTTATTTCTCTGTTGGACTATTGATAGCTTTGCCTCAAGAGTTTTTTCCCTGTTGGACTATTGATAGCTTTGCTTCTAGAGTTATTTCCCTGTTGGACTATAGATAGCTTTGCCTCTAGAGTTATTTCCCTGTTGGACTATTGATAGCTTTGCCTCTAGAGTTATTTCCTTGTTGGACTATTGATAGCTTTGCCTCTAGAGTTATTTCCCTGTTGGACTATAGATAGCTTTGCCTCTAGGATTATTTCCCCGTTGGACTATAGATAGCTTTGCCTCTAGAGTTATTTCCCTGTTGGACTATAGATAGCTTTGCCTCTAGAGTTATTTCCTTGTTGGACTATAGATAGCTTTGCCTCTAGAGTTATTTCCCTGTTGGACTATTGATAGCTTTGCCTCTAGAGTTATTTCCCTGTTGGACTATAGATAGCTTTGCCTCTAGAGTTATTTCCTTGTTGGACTATTGATAGCTTTGCCTCTAGAGTTATTTCCTTGTTGGACTATAGATAGCTTTGCCTCTAGAGTTATTTCCCTGTTGGACTATAGATAGCTTTGCCTCTACAGTTATTTCCTTGTTGGACTATAGATAGCTTTGCCTCTAGAGTTATTTCCTTATTGAACTATTGATAGCTTTGCCTCTAGAGTTATTTCCTTGTTGGACTATTGATAGCTTTGCCTCTACAGTTATTTCCTTATTGGACTATTGATAGCTTTGCCTCTAGAGTTATTTCCTTGTTGGACTATTGATAGCTTTGCCTCTAGAGTTATTTCCCTGTTGGACTATTGATAGCTTTGCCTCTAGAGTTATTTCCTTATTGGACTATTGATAGCTTTGCCTCTACAGTTATTTCCTTGTTGGACTATTGATAGCTTTGCCTCTACAGTTATTTCCTTGTTGGACTATTGATAGCTTTGCCTCTACAGTTATTTCCTTGTTGGACTATTGATAGCTTTGCCTCTACAGTTATTTCCTTGTTGGACTATTGATAGCTTTGCCTCTACAGTTATTTCCTTGTTGAACTTTTATTTTCGTTATTGGATTATTGATAGCTTTCCGATGGTTTGACAAGCTTCGTCACAAACTTCACATGAAACATTTCCACCAGTGGTTTCGTGATTCGAACCGCGATCTTCTTGTACAGAGGTCTCTTACCTCTAGACTGCTCAGTAACCGAGTGGGGCTTGTATACGTTTCTCAACCTCATGCAGTCCGTTGTCATCATTCGCATCATGCCCTAAGTCTGGCTCACACTGTTCACTTCAATTTTCATTGTTCCCTGCCAGGTATTTCTTGATCTGAATGATTAAATTTATGAGCCACTAAATAAATAGCAAATAAACAATAAGATTGGTCCCAGTGCAACAGGTTGATAAATAGCAAATAAGCAATAAGATTGGTCCAAGTGGAACAAGTTGATAAATAGCAAATAAGCAATAAGTTTGGTCCCAGTGGAACAAGTTGATAAATAGCAAATAAGCAATAAGTTTGGTTCCAGTGGAACAAGTTGATAAATAGCAAATAAGCAATAAGTTTGGTTCCAGTGGAACAAGTTGATAAATAGCAAATAAGCAATAAGTTTGGTTCCATTGGAACAAGTTGATAAATAGCAAATAAGCAAGAACTCTCTGTCAATCTTACGGCAGGTCACTCCTTTACTATACGCAACAATTTCCTTCCTACACACACCTCCCCCCCCCCCTTTTTCATCTTTTCCACGTAATAAGAAGAAACGCTCTAAACATTGTATGTTCCAAAGAAAAACAGAACTATAGTCCGTTCAGATTCGTTTGCCTAGACATTAATTTATTTTTTTCAAAAACTTATTGTTCATTTGCATTGATCTTTTGAAGTTAGGTTTAGAATACTAATGTCGCTATAAAAATATTTTTTTATCAAAGAAATGTGATCCAGTTTCAAAGATGCCTTATTTAACCTATATTAAAAAAAAAGTTAATCGATATTATAAACACCGGCGGGATTATGTAGATGCTTACATCTCACAGCTGATTCTTTAACATATAGGCATGACCTTCACGGCTGAATGCGCACCGTCCTAAAATAGTTATGTTTCCACTATAAATTTTTATAAAGAAATGTTACATATGAAATTTCCCGTTTAGCACAAAATGACATTTTAGCCGAAACCGGAAATTATGTGACGTCAAAATCACGGCCGTAGACTCGAGTTCGAGTCATAATTCAGAGGCAAATCTCAATATTTACAGAAAGGAGGCGGCACTATCCATATTATCTTCTGCAAGTCTATGTGAGAACGAATATAAAGGCAAAATAGTTTACTGAGCATAACATTGCTATAAAGATTTATCAATACTTCTGCAGAGAGCGTAAAAGGGACATCTTTATTGTTCTTTATCAAACCCTGAGAAGAGAACAATGCATATTTTAGGTTTGTGTAAACGTTCATTTGATCGAATAGTTAAAGGAAGCGGATATTTATTGCCAACAAATGCAAGAAAGCAAGGAAGGAAAGAAACGTTAGACAGTTTTGATAAGGACCTAGTAAAAAAGAGAAATCTGTCGAATGTTTGATATAAACGAAGAAGTGACACTTAGAAAGTTGAAGCTTTGGCTGAAAACTAACAACGACATTGAAATATCAAAAACTTCATTATGGAAAATATTAAGAAGTGCAGGCTTCACCTTTAGAAAGTATGCTGGTGGGAAAAACATTATTTGTGAGAAGCCACATCTAGTAGCTCTTAGAAGCAAGTATTTACGTGAAGTGAAGGAAATGCGCGAAAATGATTATGATATTGTTTATTTAGATGAAACTTGGATCAACGCTCATCATACAAATGAAAAGGAATGGCAGTTAGCAGATGGAAGTATTAAAAGATCAGTACCAAGCAGTAAAGGGCAACGTTTGATAGTTGCACATGCAGGTAGCAGACATAATGGGTTGTTGCAGAATGCTCATCTCGTTTTCATTTCAAAATCCATAGACAATAGAGACTACCACTCCGAAATGAATGGGCACATATTTAAAGACTGGATCGAGAAAAGTATCCTTCCAATATTAGATCGACCTTCTTGTCTGATAATGGACAATGCTTCATACCATAACGTAGTTAACGTAGAAGATAGAATCCCAACATCATCAAGTACAAAAGATGCAATCAAAACGTGGCTCATAAAAGAACACACACAAGTTAACGACAGCTACTTGAAACCCGAATTGCTTAGCCTTGTAAAACAGACACAACGTACAAAGATATTTAAAATAGACAAGTTAATTCAAGAACATGGCCATAGATGTTTGAGACTACCTCCATATCATGCACACTTAAATCCTATAGAACTACTTTGGGCAAAAGTTAAAGGACACGTAGCATATACAAATAAAACTTTCAAATTATGCGATGTTGAGACACTTACAAATCAGGCTCTATCAAATATAAATAAAGACTACTGGGTAAAATGTGAGGATCATGTGTTACGACAAGAAGAGGAATATTGGAAAAAGGATGGTTTGTTGTTTGTTCAGCCGAAAGCAGTAATCGACCTATTTGACTCGTCTGATTCTGAATGATCATTACTCTGATTAGGTCTACAGATAAATAGTTTGATTTGCAAAATTTCCTAGTTGATTTGTTAAACAGTTTATTGTTCAAGACCACCCAAGCAATCAAAAATATGTTATAAGCAAACCAACAACCATTACTTTGAATGGAAGCCTGCTTGAGTCAGTACAGAAGTTCAGCTATCTTGGATCCACTATTACAGCCACACTTTCCTTAGATGAGGAACTAAATGTACGTATTTGAAAGGCAGCGACAACATTTGGGAAACTCACACCAAGAGCATGGAACTATATCAAATTGACTCTACGAACAAAAGTTCAGGGAGGTCAAAAAGTAATGCACACCAATTTTTTTCTCTGAAACTATTCGGGCAAAATGTGTGAAATTTTCACAGATTGTAGTTGAACATCCCCTTTACACTACCTATTTTTCAACATAATCCTCGTCCAAGCGTATTGCCTTACGCCAACGCGAAACTAGGTCATGAATGCCTCGTTTGTACCAAGTTTTGTCCTGCTCGCGTAGCCATTTTTTAACTGCACGGATCACATCCTCATCATTGTCAAAGTGTGTCCCACGCAGGAATTTTTTGAGTGGTCCAAACAGATGGACATCTGAGGAAGCCAGATCAGGGCTGTAAGGAGGATGGGGTCTAACCAAATTTGTTGATTGCTTCCCGTGTTACCAGACTTGTGTGAGGGCGTGCATTGTCATGTTGAAGCAACAAATCTGCAGATGGCTTATTAGGCCGAACTCTGTGGAACCGATTTTTGTGTTTTGTCAGTGTATTGATGTAAGCTGTCGAGTTGATTGTCTCACCTCTTGTCATTACATCAACAAGAATCACACCATCAATGTCCCAGAAGACAGTGATCATCACCTTTCCGGCTGATGGAGATGTTTTGAATTTTTTTTCTTTTTGGTGACTGCGGATGATGCCATTCCATTAAATGCATTTTTGTTTCAGGCTCATAATAATGTGCCCACGTTTCGTCACCGGTAACAATTTTTGACAAAAACATTTCTCCTTCAACACCGAAACGCTCCAACAATTCAGAACAGAATGTTTTCCTTTGAACTCTGTGATCATTTGTTAGGCACCGAGGAACCCATCGAGCGCAAATCTTTGAATATCCGAGAGTTTTAAAAATTGCGATTGCACTTCCCTTGCTGACTGTAAGCTGCAATGCCAATTGCTGACTAGTGATACGCCTATCCTTACGAATAATGGCATCAGCCCGGTTTAACATGTCTGTGCTGGTAGCCGAGGCAACACGTCCAGAACGCGGTAAATCATGCAGCTCCACTCGTACACTTTCTGCAGCTTTAATTCTCTGAACCCAGCGACTAACTGTGCTCCTATCGACTGCAGAACATTTGTACACTGCACACAGTCGTTTATGAATGTTTGCCACAGTTTTTTTTTTTCCGCAACCAGAAATTCTATGACAATTCGCTGTTTGTAACGGACATTGTTGACAAGCTCCATTTTAACGGTTCATAGATTGCGTAATATTTATCAGAATGCTGTGCAATTTGGTGCACATAATTGGAACATGTCATATTCCAAGTGTGCAAAATTTCATATTCCTATCTTTATTATTAGCCGAGAAAAACATTGGTGTGCATTACTTTTTGACCTCCCTTCAGTATAATTTAAAATTTGTATACTTGCCACCAAGTAAAATTTTAAGGACACGCCTATGGGTCATCGTTGCACTAGATTACTGTAAAACATTTTGAATAGGGTCAAAATAATAGTTACATGGGCAAAGATCAAAGGAATTCGCCGCTTTAAGAAAACCGTTATAGCAAGACATCGAGTAACACATATGTTCTCGTGACATGGACATTTTAACACCGTATGCCAAAAATCATGTGAAATCATCAAGAACTTTTTGAATTATAAATCATAACATCTCGGCAAACGAATCTGAACGGACTATAATAATGAGCTGTGATGTGGCTGGTGCTTTCATTGTGTAAAGCAAACTATCGAATTCTAATGTTCTGGACAGAAATGTGCGGATAATGCAACCATATATTGTCAATTACGGTACAACATGCCAAGTTGTCCCATTCAGAAGAACGAGGAAGACTAACTCTCTTTTACTCCCTTGATCCATCACTCTGTTACATTCTCTCTCTCTCTCTCTCTCTCTCTCTCTCTCTCTCTCTCTCTCTCTCTCTTTACCAATCTTTCATTGTATCACTCCTTATACATTAGTTATTATCAAGAAATATTTCGTCGTGTTTTATTTCTGTCCTCTCACAGTGGGAGAAAACATTCTACAAGATGCATTATTTGATCTTGAGTAATTCGAGGCCAGGACTACCACTTTCCCAAAAACAAATGTCGTAGTTAATGAAATGAAACAGTTCCTTATTTCTGGCTGTCAAGTTCAACAATTAGGTCATTGACTGGCTTGATCCGTACTAAACACGTTCGACTCACGCCATCATTTCAAGCTTCTCCTCTCGCATGACTGACCAAAGACGCACGCACTTTGGTTCCTGCAAGTTTTTAAGTTCTTCAAAATGACTCCATAAGTAGTTAACATTGCTACAAGGGCCTAGGCCCTAGAGTTCTATTCCCACGAGTTTTCTGTTTTTAAGTTCGCACTTAATTTAAATGTGTGTCCATTAAAAGCTTCAATGAATTCGCTAAAAATGAAACTTACTTTTACTGTTTTCAACGACAAACCCAATCGATACACACACAATAAAAGCACGAGCTCTTAAATGTCGAAAAGCAACATTTAAATCCCGAAAAATAGATAGCCAGAAACAGCACTTGAACTAACTTAAGGCTATACAGACAAACATTTCGATATGTACATTACAAATATTAAAATGGAAGTAATGAACATTTCCAGAGAAAGACAAACCCATCTTCATTTCATTCATTGAGTGCCGTCTCCACATCGAAGGTTGGCTACCATTCCGCTCTTTCTCTTGATTTGATGGTGCAGATTGTCATAGGCTGACTTGTTCATCTTTTGATGTCACTCGCCCATGTTAGTCTTGGTCTGCCTCTAACCTTGTATTTTCCCTTACAAGATTACTTTTATAGGCTGCTGCTTTCTTTAACATGTTTCAAAAATCTCATTTGTCTTGTGTGAATTGTGTATAGTAGTTTTCGTTTCATTTTTACTTTTAAGA
Source organism: Megaustenia siamemsis (assembly GCA_032433765.1). Classification (NCBI taxonomy): domain Eukaryota; kingdom Metazoa; phylum Mollusca; class Gastropoda; order Stylommatophora; family Ariophantidae; genus Megaustenia; species Megaustenia siamemsis. Next base: position 47,764,247 of record JAVIAB010000001.1, read on the forward strand.
CTTGACCGTTTGTGTTCCTTTCTTTCCATTCGATTCTTCCTATTCTTCTATAAATACATATTACAAAGACTTAAATTTCCTGTTTTGTTTTCCGGTCTAATGTTTCTGCACCATACAGGATAGTTAAGAAGATATACCATTTTGCTGTTCTTTAGTTTTAGCCCTGGTGTTGTTTGTTTAGATGTTAGTATAATTTTCATGACATTAAAATTACTTTTTGTATGCGCTCCGCCTTAGTAAGCGTATGAGCACTAAGGGCAATATTTTTCTACGGACACATTTGGAGTGACCATACTTTGCCACGACCAACATCACATTTTTGGATGAGTTATTGAGTTATTTGCGGGTCATCATCATTGCACTCCGAACATGTCCATAGGTGCTCAGATTCACTCCTCATTAAGTCTCGATGTGTCCAGCGACTGACGACTCCAGTTCTGTGTTGGTTAATTAGCCGTCTTACACGCCCACTAAGTTTCTCGTTTCTGGCTGTGCCCATCTGAACTCCCATCTCTTTTATCCGAAGGAGTAACGTGGACTCGTGGTTATTGAAGTCCTGTGCCCTTCCCACATCTCGGAGGACATTGATGACGTCCGCCTGATCCATTGGTTGAACGTCTTCAACGATAGTGCAGCTAGCCAACCTGTCCGCTTTTTCATTTCCCCGTACTCCCGCATGTCCTGGGACGTAGACAAAAGTGACCCTACGCATTTTTGACTTCTGCAACGACTCTACCCATTGCCTGCTTACAGAGCCCACCTCCATATTTCTTTTCATACTCATCGAATCACTCAGTATACATGCGTGAGTGTAAGTCTTGTGACTCTAACCATTTGAATGCCCTGGTCACTGCCATCACCTCCATCATCCCATCATCATACTACTCGTGGTCATGACGTATGCACCACTGTCTTCCTTGACTATTCTGCCTGCCGAGCGTGCTGTAAACGCCCATGCACTTCTTTGGGGTCGTGTTACAGATTCGTCTTTATAGATGTCTACATCTTTCTCATCGGTGTTATCCCAGATGAGACCGTTGACCTTTGCATTGAACACTACTGAGTTCTATTTCCTACATTTCCTGTCGAGTGTGACAATACATATGTGTCTCGAGTTAGATTTTGGATGATGTGCTCGGTATAAAAAAATAGTAACATTCATCTTTGTTGTATGTTCAGGTTGATGTGCATACTTGTGAAATCAGTTTTTTTTCTATATTCTTGGGAAACATTGTCCCTTATAGCAGAACTACATAAGGAAATACAAGCTATGAAAATGAAACGTTATCGTAAGATTTTTGGCATTTTTTCTTAATTAGATCTTATCACGAACGGAAAAGTTAGCAAACGATTACAACAAGCAATTGGAATACATGATAGGCATTCGATTATTGTGAAGAAACGCAAGATATAATTCTGTGGCCAGGTATCACGATCATTTGGACTAGCAAGGATCGTTCTGCAAGGAGTCAGAAGGAGAGGTTAACAAAGAAAGAGATGGAAAGGCAGCATCAAAGACAGGTCTCGACTTCTGACAGCCTTAAACAATGAATATCTATTGAGATGAATGGAGAAGGTTGATGGAAGCAGTGCCTCGCCGATTCCCCTGGTGTAGAAGATGAATAAGAAGGTCAGTATCGTGCTAACCCGATCACATGCTACGCCATTATTTCTTAACAATCTCTCGAAACCATTTTAGGAGTCTGAGTTAACCATGAGATCAAAAAACGAATTGCCAATAATTTGGGAATCGAACCCAAACCTTACTTATCAGTAGCGAACGCCATAACCACCTAAGCACTGAAGTTTCTATAACTATTATTATCTATCTTTTATTTCCTTTAGCAATAGTAACAACGATTACTTTTTTTGTGTGCGCTCATTATCAACTTAGGTAATTTTTGAATTTCTTTATAATTTTTCAAAATAAACATTGATATCTATGACTTCTCTTTTACACTAAACTCAAACAACTTTAAAGCAGAAACTGAGGCCATCAGAGATGCTGCAACACTGGCTACTCAACACAAAAATAACATGCACAATAAATTGATGATTCTGACTGATGTACTGTCAGTACTATTAGCTCTAAAAAGCCCCAAAAACAATGAACTAGATCAGAGATGGCCAATTAGGTGCCCGCGGGCCACAAGTGGCCCGCGACGGATAAAAAATAAAATCAGGTTGCATTGAGCAAAATGTTCTGGGTAAAATTGATTTAAAATTTGTTACATAAACTTCTACCGTGGAGAAAGCTGACTCAAATATTCCCTAGTAGACCTATGTTTAAAACTTGGAACACTCTAGTAGTTAGTTTAACGTCGACTTCCCGTCATTCCCGGCCCATCCTTTTTTTCCTTTTGATCATCCTGCGACCGACTTAAATAAAGGAAGAAGCCAACGAATGGTTCTAGAACCGACTCTCGGTTCGGCGAGTTCAAACAGTTTCCGCAAGAAATACTGTCTGTCACCCACCTCCTCCACCCCAACATATTCACCTCACAATTATTTTACTTTCAGTTTCTTTCTCTCCAAACCTCTTTTCATCAGTCAAAATTATATATCCGATCTGATCATTCTGATTTTGTCGAGTTACAGTGAGCAGTTCCATTTTAACAGGAAACAGTGCTTTTGTTGTAATCTGTGTTTTCATTGTCTGTTGGTATAATATGAACAATAAACGTCAATTAAATGAAAAAATCAGATTTTTTCATGAGAAATGTGAACATGATTTTTTATTTATCAACAATAAGGATAGCAAACCGCAGTGCCTTGTGTGTTTGCAAGTGTTGTCTGTAAATAAAGAGTATAATCTTAAACGACATTACACATAGCATCACGTCGCTAAATGGAAGGACCACATTTGTACAATACGTTCCACACTTGTGTGCGATTTGAAGAAAAAGGTTAGTGCTCAGAAATCTGTTTTTACTACATTAACAACAAAACAAACAAGTTCCTTAATGGCATCGTTTGTTGTAAGCGCAGAGATAGCGAGATAAAAAAAAAAATCATTATGTGACGGTGACTCCATTGCCCAGCATTACACTGCATTATACACCAGGAGGCGCTGTGTGGCAAGATTCTAGACGTGGAGGATATTATGAAAACTAATAAAGTGTGTGAATTTAATAAAAGGTGGGAATCGGTCTTTGACACACCGACAGTTTATAAATTTTCTATCAGAAGTTGAGGCGGAATATGACGATTTGGCGCTCTCACACAAGTACGCTGGCTAAGCAGAGGGAATTGTTTGAGGCGGTTTTCTGCTTTGAGAAACGAGATAAAGTAGTTTTTAGAGAAACTTGATACCAACAAAGAACTGATCAGTAAATGTCTGATCCACATTTTAACAGCATATTGGCCTTTTTAACTGATATCACCCAGCACATGAATGAACTCAACGTGTAGCTACAGGGACGTTCCCAAACAGTCTCAGATTTGGTAGGACACCTAGATGGACTTATAAGTCAACTAAAAGTTTTTAGATATACCCTGGCTAAAGAAAACTTCATTCATTTTCCTTCGTGCAAAGAATTGATTGAGGAGCGCAGTGACACTGATTTCAAATTTTCTGTATTAATGTTAGACAAACTATTGAAGCAATTCAATGAACGATTTTCTGACTTCAGTGGTATACGACCAGAACTGGCATTGTTTAACAACCCTATGAAGTGTGACATTTTCCAACAACATGACACTTTTCAGTTGGAGTTATGTAACCTCTAAAGTGATCCCTTTTTCCAATCAAGGATGGAGATAGGAGTTGACTTTTGGAAACTTGTGCCACAGGAAAATATCCCACATTGAGTGATTTCAGTTTGAAAATTACTTCTATGTTCGGAAGCACATATATATGTGAATGCGCTTTTTCAACAATGAAGGAGATTAAATCGTTACAAAGAAACCGACTCACTGATGCCACCTTCAGGATTTATTACGATTATATCATCATCATCTTTACACATTGACTTTGATGAACTTGTTGCTGCACATGAACGTCCACATTGTTCTCATTAAGGTTTGTTACATGTCAACTTTAAAATGACCTAACTAAACATGTTTGTTAAACAATATAAATAGCAACTTTTATTTATTTTTATAAGTCAACTAGGCATTTTTAACTCTGTTGCAATAAAATGATTTATGTAAGCAAATAATGCCGATAAATAACAAAAATATTACCTTAAAACAAATGCCAAGTTTATTTGTATTGATGTTGTTATGTGTGTGTCCCGCCACAAAAAAAAAAAAATAATAATAAAAAAGTGGCCCGCCATTTGAAAGAAATTGGCCATCCCTGAACTAGATGACTTGAGAACAACCCTGGACCAACTATGCAATAACTTCCAGAGAGTAGTCATTCAGTGGATACCATCAGACTGTAATATACATGGGAACGAACGCGCAGACAAATTAGCTAAAGAGGGAGGGAGATTACCGCATGAGAACCACCCGCTCAGTTATGATGAAGCCAAATCCATCCTTAAGGGTCAGTTCCATGAAAAATGGAAACGAGAATGACGGATACCACCAACTATCAAGGAGGGATCAAGTCATCATACTTCGCCTACGCACTTGCCACAATAGAATGAGATATCACATGTTCACCAAATTCAAAATAGGTACAACCAGCCTATGCCACTGTATACTGGACAATATGACTACAAAACATGTTCTACAGGATTGCCCCCAGTACACAGACCTGAGAAGAGCAAAGTGGTCCACGCCCACCTCCCTGGAAGAGAAACTATATGGGGCAATCGATTCGCTTAAACAGACAGCTGACTTCATGAGAGATTCTGGAATCCTACTCTGATAGAGTCTTGATCGCGGAGAGAGAGAGAGAGAGAGAGAGAGAGAGAGAGAGAGAGAGAGAGAGACTAAATTCTTTTTATTGATGAGACCATCCATTTCTCGAACTGATATATTTGTGCCAGGATTTTCCTGGAGTATTTCTCTCAGTAGAAGGAGACAAATAATTCCTAGGCCGAAAATGGCTGTTGCCATGGGACGAGTCATGCGATTAGGGGTGTCATGTCTTTCTCAATATTGAATGGCTGAAGTGATAGACACACAACGCTTTTACATAGACCGAAACATGATTTATTGTCACAGATTGTCTTGTGAGTATTTCGCTTGTTAGGATTGCTAAAGTATTTATTTCAGTGTCAAGCATCTTGAATGCCTTAATAATACACTAGTTTTACAACAATGATTGTTGCCATGGTGACCATGTAAAACACCGATATACACGTAATGAGAAAGCATTAAGAGATGAATATTACGAGATGAAGGACATTAACAGGGGTATTATTTCAGGAAATTGTGTAATAAAGAATTAACGTTAGAAATAATGGTATTAGGATAACAGAACATATGTGAATAGCAAACGCTTAAAGAAGGGGACTGACATTTACAAACAACTGCCAGAAGGGAATTCAGAACTTTGGATGGTAGGAAAAGATCAGAGATGAAGATATCTGCGAAAGATGAAAACACGAGCCTGTCTAAGGAGAGATTATGAATGGATAACGGCAATGGACTTTACACACTATAAAACATATAACTTCAATATAGCAAGACAAAGTCAAGGCAAATACAGCAATAAGACGTAGACGAATACACAATAAGAAAGAATGGTGTGATCTTGGTGTGATTATGGTGTGATCTGGTTGTGATTATAGTATAATCATGGTGTGATCATGGTATGTTCATGGTGTGATTATGGTATGATCATGGTGTGGTCTTAGTGTGATTATATTGTGACCATGGTGTGATCTTGATGTGACCATGGTATGATCATGGTGTGATCTTAGTGTGATTATAGTGTGATCATGGTGTGATTTTAGTTTGATCATGGTGTGATCTTGGTATGATTATGGTATGATCATGGCGTGATTATGGTGATCACGGTGTGATCTTGGTGTGATTATAGAGTGATCATGGTGTGATCTCAATGGTGATTATAGTGTGATCATGGTATGTTCATGGTGGAATAGTGAAAGAACACCCCCCCTCCCCACTAGGGAGTGGGACACCATCATTTCTCAGCAAGCTATAATTAATGCATTCTCATTTTATTATATAGCTCATGTGGTATTTACGTATTTTATTGATTGTTTTCGTGTTCTAATTTATTATTTATGACATTTAATTGTACGATTGTGTATCTTCAGTTATGCGTAGTTACTGTCAGAGTTATCGAAATTAGAATTGTTTCATTTCTGGGAACGGATTTTCTTTTATTTTTAAAGAAACAACTGATTCGTTGACTAGGTAAATAGGTTGGCGTCCCTTGACGATTGTCTTTATCCGTCTAATGTTAAAGTTGGCTCTGAATGGAGAGCAGGAAACATCAGTAGGTGATTTTAATGATTTTAGTGGTAATAATTTGCAATACACAGATAGTATATTATTAATAGCGAATATTGAAACACTGCTGCAGCAATTGCGTGAAGAGAGTGGAGATAAGTGAGAGCAGAAGGCATAGTCTAAGCGGGAATAAAACAGAAGTGATAGCGGTCACAAAGAAAAAACAAAAGATCCACTAAAAGCAAGATCAAAATAAACGGAACAATAGTATTACAGATCAACCATTTCAAATGATTTGGTTGAACAATAACTTCAGATGAGATCGGTAGCACCATTGAAATCAAATGTACAACACAGAGGAAAAGACAACTCTCCACAAAATTAAATGAAAAAATCTGCCAACAGAAGTAATAGAAAGAATTAATCAGTGTTACTTAGATCCTGTTTTGTCATGAGTCATAGACACTAGCATGCAAACATTGGAGAAACAGAAGCGTGGATCTACTGAAACGCGCTCAGAAAACAAAGGACAGATCCAATGGGAACGATGACGTCGTGAATGATGAAATAACGCACACAAACTAAAGTCGTAGAATATAAGCGGAAAACAAGTAACGATCTCATGCAAAAACCGTCCAATATAATTGTCAGCTTGGCGAGATCAGTAAACGATTTGTTGATATAGTAAATGTATAGAGAAAGAGTTGTTGAATAATATGAGAGCAATGTAACGAGCATGCTAAAGTGTGACAAAAACAAAGGATGAGCTGGATCTATGCACTGAAGCTGATAGCAGTGAGAAGTGATTGCGCATTGTCATCACTGCTATACACAGGAACAGAACAACGGCATCATCAAATCAGGAAAAAAAAAGAAAATTATAAAATGTAAAGTAACTTCAACTCACGAAGCATAATTCGAACATGACTCACCAAGAATGAACACAATTTTTGCAAATGATGAAAGGCGAGATATATGACAAAATGTCATCAGACCACACTAGGGTACTCTATTACACTTGTGAAAGATGCAACTTGAAGATGAGCAAACCCGAGACAAGAATGGGTAATATGACTCTCAGTTAAACATAAACGTTGGTGAAGCAGAACCTAAACATCGCAGATGGAAACTCTCCACAGCCAACACTGTGGACCTAACAACTTCATCAAAACGTCCAAGCATAAAATGACAATAAAACAACACATGATACATACAAGTACACTATATTGTTGCCACTCTTTTGTGTATCAATATAAAGATAACATTTTGTAAGAGAATGTATTAATGCTAATAGGAAAGAGAGAGCATACGATTTTATGACGTCAGATAAACTGTTGAAACTAAACCCCGAGACAAACACAGAGAAGACACTGGGTCGGCCATCTCCAGCTAACAGGGTCTAAAGGTTATTACAATGAACTGTTCTCAACACACAGCTGCCTGACTTCATTCAGTTAGTGCCAGCTCCAGCTAACAGGGTCTAAAGGTTATTACAATGAACTGTTCTCAACACACAGCTGCCTGACTTTATTCAGTTAGTGCCAGCTCCGCATCGATTGTTGGCAACCATCGAGCGCCATTCCGCTTTCTTGCACTTTGATGGTGCAGATTGTCATGCTGACTCGTCCATCTTTTGATGAATCGTCCATGTTAGTCTTGGTCTGCCACTTCTACCTTGTATTTTCCCTTTCAAGATTACTTTTAGTAGGCTGCTGTATCTTTCAACATGCCTCACAACTCTCATTTCTTTTGTTTGAATTCTGTTTAGTAGTTCTCTTTTTATTTTTACTTTAAAGACTTGCTCTTTTGTGATCCTTTCTTTATTTCCTTCCACCCAATTCTTATCCACATTTCCACATTTTCTGTTATGTCTTCTTGTATAATGTCCATGTTTCTGCACCATACAGGATAGTTGAGAAGATATAACACTTTGCTGTTCTTAGTTTTAGCCCTGGTGTTATTTGTTATAGTTTTTTTTTTTATATATTCATATCTAATCCATATGTTTTGCTTATCATGTTTATTTCATTACGTAATTGTTGTAGATCTTTAGGATTTTCTGCTAGTAGTACAGTATGGTCAGCATATCTTAGGTTATTGATTATCTTTCCATTAATGTTTAGACTCACACATCTGTGATAGTTTTAAAGGTTTGCTCAGTGTAGAAATTGAACAAGCTTGGTGATAGGATGCATCCCTGTCCTCCTTTTATATCAATGGGTGTAGAGTTCTCTTTGTTATGTTTTATTATTGCTGTTTGCTCCCAGTATAAATTAAATATTTTTGGTATGTCCATGTCATCTAGATGTATATATTTTATGCATTCTATAAGTTGTTTGTGGTGTATTCTATCAAAAGCTTTAGTGTAGTCTATGAAGTAGGCAAATATTGGTTTGTTTACTTCTGTGTACTTTTCGATTAATGCAGAATATGGCTTCCTTTGTCCCACTGTTTTTTCTCAATCCAAATTGATGTTCTCCTAATTCCATATTGAATTTATTCCGAATCCTTCCTTGTATAACTTTTAGCAAGATTGTTTTGTAACATGGCTCATTAGGCTTATTGTTCTAAAACCACTGCATTCAACTGCAACATTCTTTATAGGCACTGCAATGAAAGTTTATGTTTTTAGTTAATTTGGTCTATATCCTGTATGGTATATGTCGTTGCATATGAATGTGATCACTTCAATGCTAAAAGCTTCTAGTGCCTTTATCATCTATATCTGTATGCTGTCAGGTAGCTGTCCTGCAGTTTTTCCTTTTATCATTGTTTGTTTAGCTTTTTCCACTTCAGATTTAACATTTGATAGCCTGACGTATATTTCATAATTTGTTTCGTTTTCTTTCGTTATAAAATAATTTTGTTATATATTCCTGCCATCTATTGATTATATCTTTGTTGTCTGTTAGCATTTTTCGTTTTTTGTTTGCAATATATCCACTTTCTGCGGTTTTTGTTATTTGTATTAGTCAGTCTCTTTATTTCTGTGTGCATCCCTCTTAATTCTTGTTTCTTTTTTTCATAGTTTTGATTTCTATACATCTTTGGCTGAGTCAGTCTTCTTTTGCCTTTTTGCACATTCTGCGTATTTCATTATCTGTTTTGTTGTATTGGGTAGTGCTCCTCGCTTGTCTTCTTTCTTCCATTTTTTCCAAGATGGCGTCAATTATCCATTTTAGTTTTTTGATCATTTCCTTTTTGGGTAAGATGGCACATTTCTTGTAAGCTTTTCTTTATGAATTGACATTTGGTTATAACTTTTACCATCTGGGTTTTCTCTTCTGTATTGTTCAATCCTTTCTTCTAGCAGCTTCTAATATGTGTTTTTTACTTGTATTACATAAGTATTTTTAACATTTCTAAAAATTTAAAACTGTTATGTCTAGTGGTAATGTTGATGAATTTGTCTTTTGTTTGTTTCTCTTTAGTTTGAATTTCATTTTAATCATTACAGGCCAGTGATCTGAACTAATATCTGCTCCTGATAGGTTTTGGCTTTCTTGATGATGTTCTATTGTCCTTTCGAGCCGAAGGCAGCACATTGGGCAGAACCACAATCTCAAAAACAGAAACTTTGCGTGTCAAAATGGCACATATTGCAGAGATCACTGCTTCTAAAATCTATGGCTCTGTTTCCATAACAATACTTTTTACAATGACAGCTTGATGTTACCGAACGTATATTTTATCATTATGTAATCTATTTGATTCCTCTTATATCCAGAACTTTTCCATGTGTATAGTTTATTTTTCTCTTGCACAAAGTAGGTGTTAGCTATTATCTGCCTTTTTTCTTCACAGAATGACTTCACAGCTGAATATAAATAAAGACTCGGAAACTGACAGTACTTTATGCAGCAGCATCCGTTTATCCAGCCAATCAAAGCTTTTCAATCCTCTCCTGGGAGTATAAGCCACAACAATGTTTCTATTTTCTATAATATTTGTGTATTCCATTACAAATCCTGTCTGGCTTTACTTACATCAAGCTTTCTTTGCGTGTTTCAATTCTATTTACATTTTCTAATAAAAATATGTCTTTTGGTTGCTTCCTGTCATCTTGTTTCTCTAGGTGACTTCGTTCCTGATCTTGTCGCTCCATTCGACAGAGCAGCAATGTCTAAATGAGCAACACCTGAGAGAGCACCAACGTCTAAATGAGCCACACCTGAGAGAGCACCAACGTCTAAATGAGCCACACCTGAGAGAGCACAAACGTCTAAATGAGCCACACCTGAGAGAGCACCAACGTCTAAATGAGCCACACCTGAGAGAGCACCAACGTCTAAATGAGCCACACCTGAGAGAGCACAAACGTCTAAATGACCCACACCTGAGAGAGCACCAACGTCTAAATGAGCCACACCTGAGAGATCACCAACGTTTATATGACCCACACCAGACAGATCACCAACATCTAAATGAGCCACACCTGACAGTGCACCGACGTCTAAATGAGCCACACCTGACAGAGCACCAACGTCTAAATGAGCCACACCTGACAGAACAGCAACGTCTAAATGAGTCACACCTGATAGAGTAACAACGTCTAAATGCACCACACATGACTGAGCACCAACGTCTAAATGAGCCACACCTGACAGAGCACCAAAGTCTAAATGAGCCACACCTGACAGAACAGCAACGTCTAAATGCACCACACCTGACAGAGCCCCAACGTCTAAATGAGCCACATCTGACAGAACACCAACATTTAATTGAGCCATACCTGACAGAGCACCAACGTTTAAATGAGCCATACCTGACAGAGCACCAACGACTAAATGCACCACACTTGGCAAAGCACCAACGTCTAAATGAGCCACACCTGACAGAGTAGCAACGCCTAAATGACCCACACCTAAGACTTCTGAATGAGCCACACTTGACAGAGCACCAGCGTCAAAATGAGCAACACCTGAAAGGTCTAAATGAGCCACACATGACAGAGCATCAACGTTTAAATGAGCCACACCTGACAGAAGACCAACGTCTATATGCACTTCACATGACAGAGCACCAACGTCTAAATGACCCACACCTGAGAGAGCACCAACGTCTAAATGAGCCACACCTGACAGAACAGCAAAGTCTAAATGAGCCACACCTGACAGAGCATCAAGGTCTAAATGAGCCACACTTGACAGAACAGCAAAGTCTAAATGCACCACACCTGACAGAGCAGCAACGTCTAAATGAGCTTCACCTGACAGAGCACCAATGTCTAAATGAGCCACACCTGACAGAGCATCAAGGTCTAAATGAGCCACACTTGACAGAACAGCAAAGTCTAAATGCACCACACCTGACAGAGCAGCAACGTCTAAATGAGCTTCACCTGACAGAGCACCAATGTCTAGATGCACCACACTTGACAGAGCACGAACGTCTAATTGAGCCACACCTGACAGAGCAGCAACGTCAAAAATACACCACACCTGACAGAACAGCAGCGTCTAAATGCACCACACCTGACTGAGCCCCAACGTCTAAATGAGCCACACCTGACAGAGCACCAACGTCTAAATGAGCCACACCTGACAGAGCACCAACGTTTAAATGAGCCACACCTGACAGAGCACCAACGACTAAATGCACCACACCTGACAGAGCACCAACATCTAAATGCACCACCCCTGACAGAGCAGCAACGTCTAAATAAGCCACACCTGAAAGAACACCAATGTTTAAATGCACCTCACATGACAGAGCACCAACGTTTAAATGCACCACCTCTGACAGAGCAGCAACGTCTAAATGAGCCACACCTGACAGAACACCAACGTTTAAATGCACCACATTTGACAGAGAACCAACGTCTAAATGAGCCACACCTGATAGAGCACCAACGTCTAAATGCACCACACCTGGCAAGCACCAACGTCTAAATGAGCCACACCTGACAGAGTAGCAACGTCTAAATGTGCCACACCTGAAACGTCTAAATGAGAAATACCTGACAGAAAATCAAAGTCTAAATGAGCCGCACCTGACAGAGCACCAACGTCTAAATGAGCCACACCTGACAGAGCACCAACGTCTAAATGCACCTCACTTGCAAGTGTCTATGACTCATGACAAAACAGGGTCTAAGTAACACTGATTAATTCTTTCTATTACTTCTGTTGGCAGATTTTTAAATTTAATTTTGTGGAGAGTTGTCTTTTCCTCTGTGTTGTACATTTGATATCAATGGTGCTACCGATCTCACCTGAAGTTATTGTTCAACCAAATCATTTGAAATGGTTGATCTGTAATACTATTGTTCCGTTTATTTTGATCTTGCTTTTAGTGGATCTTTTGTTTTTTCTTTGTGACCGCTATCACTTCTGTTTTATTCCCGCTTAGACTAAGCCTTCTGCTCTCACTTATCTCCACTCTCTTCACGCAATTGCTGCAGCAGTGTTTCAATATTCGCTATTAATAATATACTATCTGTGTATTGCAAATTATTACCACTAAAATCATTAAAATCACCTACTGATGTTTCCTGCTCTCCATTCAGAGCCAACTTTAACATTAGACGGATCAAGACAATCGTCAAGGGACGCCAACCTATTTACCTAGTCAACGAATCAGTTGTTTCTTTAAAAATAAAAGAAAATCCGTTCCCAGAAATGAAACAATTCTAATTTCGATAACTTTGACAGTAACTACGCATAACTGAAGATACACAATCGTACAATTAAATGTCATAAATAATAAATTAGAACACGAAAACAATCAATAAAATACGTAAATACCACATGAGCTATATAATAAAATGAGAATTGCATTAATTATAGCTTGCTGAGAAATGATGGTGTCCCACTCCCTAGTGGGGAGGGCGAGTGTTCTTTCACTATTCCACCATGAACATACCATGAACATACCATGATCACACTATAATCACCATTGAGATCACACCATGATCACTCCATAATCACACCAAGATCACACCGCACCAACGTCTAAATGAGCCACACCTAACAGAACACCAACGTCTAAATGAGCCACACCTGACAGAGTAGCAAGCCCTAAATGAAACACACCTGACAGAGCAGCAACGTCTAAATGAGCCACACCTGACAGAGCACCAAGACTAAAAGCACCACACCTGACAGAGCGGCAACGTCTAAATGAGTCACACCTGACAGAGCAGCAACGTTTAAATGAGTCACACCTGACAGAGCGGCAACGTTTAAATGAGTCACACCTGACAGAGCAGCAACGTTTAAATGAGTCACACCTGACAGAGCGGCAACGTTTAAATGAGCCACACCTGACAGAGCACCAAGACTAAAAGCACCACACCTGACAGAGCAGCAACGTTTAAATGAGTCACACCTGACAGAGCGGCAACGTCTAAATGAGTCACACCTGACAGAGCGGCAACGTCTAAATGAGTCACACCTGACAGAGCGGCAACGTCTAAATGCACCACACATGACAGAGCGGCAACGTCTAAATGCACCACACCTGACAGAGCGGCAACGTCTAAATGAGTCACACCTGACAGAGTAACAACGTCTAAATGCACCACACATGACAGAGCAGCAACGTCTAAATGAGCCACACCTGACAGAGCATCAAGGTCTAAATGAGCCACACTTGACAGAATAGCAACGTCTAAATGCACCACACCTGACACAGCACCAACGTCTAAATGAGCAATACCTGACAGCACACCAACGTTTAAATGCACCACACCTGACAGCAGAAACGTCTAAATGAGCCACACCTGACAGAACACCAAAGTCTAAATTAGCCACACCTAACAGAGCAGCAACGTCTAAATGCACCACACCTGACAGAGCCCCAACGTCTAAATGGGCCACACCTGTCAGAACAGCAGCGTCTAAATGCACCACACCCGACAGAACAGCAAGGTCTAAATGAGCCTCACCTGACAGAGCACGAACGTCTGATACACACCTGACAGAGCACGAACGTCTAATTGAATCACGCCTGACAGAGCAGCAACGTCTAAATACACTACACCTGGCAGAACAGCAGCGTCTAAATAAGTCACACCTGACAGAGCAACAAAGTCTAAATGCACCACATCTGACAGAGCACCAATGTCTAAATGCACCACACCTGACAGAGCCCCAACGTCTAAATGAGCCATACCTGACAGAGCAGCAGCGTCTAAATGAGCCACACCTGAAAGAGCACCAATGTTTAAATGAGCCACACCTGACAGAGCAGCAGCGTCTAAATAAGTCACACCTGACAGAGCAACAAAGTCTAAATGCACCACATCTGACAGAGGTCAAGAAATTGCAACTTCTGACGACGCTTTAGTGTTAAGAGGAAAGTAGTAGGAGGATTTTATTAATGAAACGGACCATGAAATAATAAATAGCACAATATTTGAAGAACAAAACAAGAACATTAATCCTACCAAACGTTCTTTACTGATAAAAACGTTCATTACCATCATCATCAAGTACCGTGCCTGCTGACGCCGATAATTACGTCTGTCCACAACTTTCTATATCTTCATATGCTTATCAAACGTGTTGTTTACCTCTTACCAAGTCGTTCATCGGAACTGTTTGATATCTGTTCCCTGTTTCCCACACTGCTTCTTCCCTTGTGTTTTCTAGTTGTCACACAATATTCCAGCTTTTCCTTCCCCACTATATGACCAAGGAATGGTGACTGTTTTTTTTTCTTCAGATGTTGAATATGAGCATTTTTTGCCTCTTTTAAAACGTTCTCATTGCTTATTTTAGCGTAAAAAAACATTAGCGAATGGTAAAACAAAACATTAGCGAATGGTAAAACAAAACATTAGCGAATGGTAAAACAAAACATTAGCGAATGGTAAAACAAAACATTAGCGAATGGTAAAACAAAACATTAGCGAATGGTAAAACAAAACATTAGCGAATGGTAAAACAAAACATTAAAAACGACACAAACAATTGTAAAATTCGTCTCCTTCATTAATACAAAAAACATCATTTATAGAATAGGACATTAATAATAAAAACATTAATTACAAAAACAAAACATGAATAAAAAGAAAGTATATCGCAGAAAAAAATGCACCAGCACTAGGACAAATCAAACATAAAAACAAGACATTAATAAAACGAAAACCTATCAATAAACAAACAAAATCACCAATAACACAAATATCAATCACAAAATAAGCCAACAGTACAAAAATATCCATTCCAAAAAAATTATTAATAACAATAACATCCAATATTAACAACAAGACAACAAGTAACAAAACAAGGCATTTATAGTAAAACAAGACACCACATCAGCTAGCAGAAAAGAAGACAGAACACAACCACAACTAAAACAAGTGGAAAAATATAAATGCCTAGGATACCTAGTGACAACAATTCACAAGATCAAGCAGTGCCTCGCCTGCAGTGAAGCCATTCCGTTCTAAAAGCAAAGTCAAAAGGTCCATGTTGTGCAAATTTTGTTAAGTTAATTTGTATTTGTCCATTGAGTTATTGAGTTATTTGTGGGTCATCATCATTGCACTCCGAACATGTCCATAGGTGCTCAGATCCCCTCCTCAGCAATTCCCTCAGTGTCCAGCGACTGACGACTCCAGTTCTATGTTGGTTGATAAGTCTTCTTACACGGCCACTAAGTTTCTCATTTCTGGCTGTGCCCATCTTAATTCCCATTTCTATCATCTGAAGAAGTGACGAGGATCTGTGTTTGTCGAAGTCATGTGCTCTTGCTTTGATGATGTCCGCCCGATCCATCGGTTGCCCGTCCTCAACGACAGCGCAGCTAGCCAACCTGTCCGCTCTTTCATTTCCCCGTACTCCCGCATGTCCAGGGACATAGACAAATGTGACCTTACGTATTTTGGATTTCTGCAACGGAAATTGCATGCGTACAGAGCTCGCCTCCACTTTTTTTATCATGCTCATCGAATCACTCAGTATACATGCGTGGGTGTAGTCTTGTGACTCTAACCATTTGAATGCCTTGGTCACTGCCATCGCCTCCATTGTCATGCTACTCGTGGTCAAGACGTATGCACCACTGTCGTCCTTGACTATTCTGCCTGCAGAGCGTGCTGTAAATGCCCATGCACTTCTTTGGTGTCGTCTTACAGATCCGTCTGTATAGATGACTGCATCTTTCTCATCGGTGTTATCGCAGATGAGACCTATGACCTCAGCATTAACCACGACCGGGTTCTGTTCCCTACTTGTCCTGTCGAGTGTGACAATACACGAGAAAGTCCCCTTGAATGACGTAGGCACCGGTATCCACTCCTCACCAACGCTGATATTGGTAAGCCCACAGACCTGTTTGATGACATCTTCTGCTCGGCCCACCCATGATTTGCCTCTTTTTTAGCCTGGTACCTTTCTCTGTGTTGAGCACGTGGTGCAAAGAATGCTCTGTATCTGTACTAATCTTCAGGTATGCTCGTGCTCTCCAGATCTTGATTCTGTCATCCATGGTTGGAAAGTCAAGAAGATACCTCAATGCTACACTAGGAGTGTCCCTCGTACATCCCAGGATAATGCGGATGGCTTCATTTGGTATTTTCTCCAGCCTATCGATTTGGTTCGTACTGTAGTAAGAATTGCCGGGGCATACTCGATTGGTGCGAGGACTAATCACTGGAACAAAAGAGTAAGTAGCCACTGCTCGATGTTGGCAGCTGCCATGACCTTCAAGGCGTCTAATCCTTTGCGGGATTTTGTTATCACATGGTCGACGTGGTCCCGAAAACACAGGCTGCGATCAAACTTAACTCCGAGGTATGTCATCAGCTCCCATTCGTACTACCGGTGTGGTCGTATTAACGATATGATTGTTAAGGGAGAACCATGAAACTGATGCTTTATTAGGATTAACCAAGGCACCTTTTGTCCATGTTGCTATGATCCCATTGAGGAACACAACCAACAACACAGTTTGAAGACACTTACAGTTGACAAGATCACGTCTGATAACCAGCCGTACGCTAATCTTAAGGTCCGTTGTTTGATATGCGACGGTGATAATATGACGATGAACTGTGTGTCTATATGTTCGGAATTGGAGTCAACAACGATGGCCTAACATCATCAAGCGCTATACATTTTTTTTAAAATACGACGATCATCATTTTCAAGAGGACGTGAACTCCCATGGTATATGGTGGATAGGCGGCGGGAACCATTGAAGGCTATGCATGAAAAGTGTTCCTTGTTGCAGTTTCATCATATTCCAAGTCCGGCTTGTTGCAGGAGCTACTGAGTTAAGTGCTCTGTGCACACCGTGAGCTGTGTGTCTCATACGTTTTGATTATGTTTCGATATTCCAATTGTTTACGATGAGTGATGACATCGTATGACAGGGAACCGTTGGCTGTGTTCAATTTCTGCGCGGTTTTGCCTTATGTCTTTTGGCGTGTGCTAAGACAGCTACGATGGGGACTACAGTTACCTTTCTTTGTTTAATAGATTAGATATTAATTCGGATGATAACGCTGGCACGGGCGGTTGAGTAATTATTTATTTTAATTCGTTTGCAGTGATACCGGGCCTCCCATAACCAAATAACAAAATTCACAAGAGGCAGAAGTAGACCCAGGATGCAACAAAACTTGTCAAATCATTGTACATTTATCATCTATTGTCCAACAAGGAAATAACTCTAGAAGCAAAACGGGCACTCTACAATATAATCTTCATTCAAACGTTGTGCTATCAATGCCAGACATGGACGCTAGTATAAAAAACAATAAGAAAAGGTGTCAGGCTAAAAAGAAGCAAACCATGGGTGGGCCGAGCAGAAGATGTCATCAAACAGGTCTGTGGGCTTACCAATATCAGCGTCGGTGAGGAGTGCATACCGGTGCTTACGTCATTCAGAGAGACATTCGCGTGTATTGTTACACGCGCCAGGAAATGTAGGGAACAGAACTCAGTCGTGGTCAATGCAGAGGTCAACGGCCTCATCTGGGATACCACCGATGAGAAAGATTCAGTCATCTATGCAGACGCATCTGTAATAAGACACCAAAGGAATGCATGGGCATTTACAGCACGCTCGGCAGGCAGAATAGTCAAGGATGACAGTGGTACATTTGTTATGACCACGAGTAGCATGACGATGGAGGTGATGGCAGTGACCATGGGAGTCACAAGACTGCACCCACGCATGTATACTGAGTGATTCGAAGAGTATGATTAAAATAAAAAGTGGAGGCGAGCTATGTACGCACGCAATGGTTAGAGGCATTGCAGAAGTATAAAATACGAAAGGTCACATTTGTCTACGTCCCAGTACATGCGGGTGTTCGGGGAAATGAAAGAGCGAACAGGTTGGCTAGCTGCGCTGTCGTTGAAGACGATCAACTAATGGATCAGGCGGACATCATCAATGCCCTCCCGAGATGTGGGAGGGATACAGGACTTCAACAAACACAAATCCACGTCTCTCCTTCGGATGAAAGAGATGGCAGTTAAGATGGGCACAGCCAGAAACCAGAAACTTAGTGGGCGTGTAAAAAGACGTATCAACCAACACAGACCTGGAGTCGTCAGTCACTGGACGCTGTGAGACTTGCTGAGGAGGGGATCTGAGCACCTATGGAAATGTTCGGAGTGCAATGATGATGACCCGCAAATAACTCAATAATTATTTTGTAAAAAAAAACCTCTACTGAGATGAAATGTATTAGACGAATGACAGCCTGAGAGATAAAATCAGAAATAAAGAACTGAGAAAAAAAGCTAGAAATATTGGTCACAAGGTAAGAAAAAAAGGTCAGACAAATCACAACAGGCCTTTATTAAACGTTACGAGAAAACCAGACTCAAGGCATATTAGTAACACTAGGAAACATAACAGCAGCAGAGGCTATAAAAGAGCGAAAGACAGCAAATTATATATCTTCCCTCGACGCTGAAACACAGATGAGGAAGGAAAGAAGAAGACGAGACAATAAATAACAAAACAAAACATTAATAACAAGAACAGTAATCACAAAAGGGACATTAATAACAAAATAATGCATTAATAGCAAGAAGATTTCTTTATAAAGCGTTCAACATTCCTAGAACATTACTCAACAAAATAATCATTAGAAACAAAATACAATTAATATAACACAGTCAAGTTTAAATTATTTTATTATTTTACAGTTCAGAGAAAGTGGAATATACATGTCATTATGCTCTGAAATATTGTTTGTATGTGCTATAGCTGAGAGTCTCTAACTGTATCAAATATAGAGATAACTTTATGTTTGTTGCTGTAGAACGTAAGAGAATTTCAGAGCATACACTTATATGATTCTAATCTCAAAGCTATACCATAATTTATATTTGTATTAGATGTAACATAATAATAACAGCATCCGATTGAAGATGCACCACATAAATAAAAGAAGAATAGCTCAGGCCAAAATAGCATTTCAGAAAATGAAAAATATCTTATGCAACAAATCTATGTCAATAGAAGTGAGAAAGAGAGTTCATGGGTGCTACATAGAACCAAATCTGACCTATGGAAGCGAGTTATGGATAGTAGACAAAGAAATGAAAATATAATTAGAGGCGACAGAGATGGGATTTTTGAGAAGAATGTTGAAATTTCCCTGGACAGCAAAAAGACCAATGAGGAAATTCTCAAAGAGGCCAACACAAAAAGGGAGCTACTAATAAAACATCATAAAGAAACAAACTGGCAAAATACAGGGAAAAGAGATCGCGGACGACAAAGAGAGAAGATACTAGATATCTTGGTGTCATGCATAGAAAACAGTCAACAACAGAAATGAAACGATGCACTGTGGATAAAGATTGTTGAAGGACATGATCGCCTATGCCAACCGGTATGGCACATGATGATTAGATGTGATTTTTTTTCTTTCTTGTTCGTTTGATAGTGAGTCCTTGCTTTCATGTATGTCTTTAAGACAGAGAGACTTTGCTATCCAGCATCATGTTTAGATATTGCTTCTTTGCTGTTATGTATTTTTGATAATTGGCATTTGATTTTGATGTCCTTGGGTGTACACAAATTGCTAAATGTAGAAAGCTGCGTTACCTTCAAGATTTTCCCATCATGGCAAAGAGAGTAAGACTTTGCCGAGAACGTGCCTTCTTGTAATCAGTGCAGATCCACGTCATCCCCTATACTGTAGATTGATGAGTACAAAAGACAGCAGGTTAAACAAAGGAAAATTGTGGATGGGGCAGGCTATGCATATTGTTCAGCAGGTGTGTTCAACCAAGGACATAGAACCTGGGGAAAAATGGGTACGAGTGACTTCAGAGGGCAGTACATCTAACCTAGTCGTCATCACACTGGACAGAGAATGGTAGACAACGAAACCCCTCGGTCGTTGAGACAGAAGTGTAGACCTTGATTTCGAGAACTCTTTGGAGAATGACAGCCATCTACATCCAACATTGGCTCATGTTGGATGTAGACACTAGTGTTTTCGCATTGACTACAAGTAATTTGACTATGAAAATGATGGCTGTCACTAAAACATTAGCATGGCCTGAGTCGTATGTTTGTGTTTCCTCATGGGAGCCCGTAAAAAAAAGTAAAGTACGCCCGTCACACCAAGTGGCGTATAGGGAAATATGGTGTTAGTGACCCTATATTTTACAGACCTTCAGCACATGATTTTTGGAGTAATGTGGTCAGTATTACGCCCGTGCTGCTTTACTTGCCCAGAAAAAAATCCGGTACCCATTTAAGGCTGGGTGAACCCGGAAGCCGTCGGTTGGGATCGAACCCTACCCTTGTCCGTGGTAGTCCAGTTCACTAACCACTGAGCTATCGCGGCTCCCTAATGGGAGCCCGTGGGCAGCAAAAAAGATACCCTTGCGGTCGACCCCAGTCGCTAGCAAAAATGGGTACCAGGGTTCATACTCTCTGGGAAGGTGAGGAATGGCACCTCGCTCGTGAGTTCCGATGCATGAGGCAACACTAGAAGGAATCTCCGAACACTTATGGATAAGCAGCCGAGCACATGAGGGTAAAAAAAAAGACACACGCGTGCTATAACGCTGAGGAGGTCTATTTTAACAAAAATCTGTTTCAATTTCCGCCATGGATCGGGGGTGTAAGAGGTAAACCTGCGGACTTGCAAATGTGCTTGATGTTGAAAGGCAATGGATTGCGATGACATTTTGAAAGCCCTCATGGACACTGGACGATAAAATGAACTTCCAAAATAACCCTGAATCTGGAATAGACTGCACAAATGCCATGGCAAGATGAGGGATGGCAGTCAGCAACCCTACGCAAGAATTCAAAGAAGACTTAATCAACATAATGCTGGTGTTAGTCGATACACGTTCAGCCAAATATTTCAGAAGAAGTCTGAGCACTTCTAGACTTTTTAGAAGTGCAATGAGGATGACTTGTCCACTAAACTTAACCAAATGATATTGAATCTTTGCTCAGATGCACTTTTGATAGTAAAGTTTGCCGTCGTACACTTTAGATAGTAAGCCTTTTGCTCTCGTGTACTTTTGAGTGTTTTCTTTTATGCTTTAAGTTTTTTTTGAAGTGATTCTTTGCTATCATGTACTTCAGACTGTTAGTGTTTGGTAACGACTAATCTAGTCAATAGATGTTAATGTCGTGTACTTTAGACAATAGATGTTAATATCGTGTACTTTAGACAATAGATGTTAATATCGTGTACTTTAGACAATAGATGTTAATATCGTGTACTTTAGACAATGAATTTTAAAGTGGTGAAAATATTCGATATAAAATGTTGTGAGAACACAGTGTCATGATCACGGAGACATAGCTCTAGGTATTGCAAATAAGGGTTGCTGAATATAATAAAGAGATAAATAGAAAAGTAAGACTATCATATACTATACAATTTTAGTTGATGGTATTGTAACTTTACATTGTGAGAGTAATGTAGAAGTTTGTGTTATTGTATACCACTGGCATACATTTGTAATGAGGCACACCGGCGGTGCTGTGCAGTCTGACTTCAGTACATAGATAAATAACAGAAGTATCGTTGGATACAAGGTTTTTTTATCTTTGCCTGTGTACAACCTGAGTTCGAAAGTAAATAACTAAAACATTGAGAGCAAAATATAACTAGATTAATTATAGAATATAATATATTTTCGACAGTGAGAGTAATGTAGAATTGTGATATTTGTGTTTCATATACTGCTGATCATTAGAATAAAGTACAATTGTAATATATATCATATACTTTGGATAATGGAAATAACTTGTAATATGTATGGAATCATAGACTGCAAATAGTGATGATAATAATATAGAATTGTAATCGTTATGGTATTATATACGGCAGGTCATTAGAGTAAAATAGAATTGTAATATCTATAGCATCATATACTGGTGATCATGATTGTATGTTATCCGTCAGTGTGATAAAAGTGAACATGTTATTTCCACCATTAAGAGATAAACACATTGACAGAACGCAATCATATATAGAACTGCACCACACAAAATTGAGCCAAAACTGACGTGTTGCAAAACAAAGTCACAATCGTAACACAATGACTTTATGTGACATATTTGAGTAAATTTATGTCGATGAAGCCTCTTTTTTTTTGTCCAGTAAAAACAAATCAAAACAGTACAGAGAACAACATTAACAAAAGTTGTACATTGGCATGTCATGAAGACGCATTGATTAACAACACCCGCCTCACAAGATACGACTGGCCTTAGGAACTACCAGGAAACGGTTCCATTCGACATGTTACACCTCTGTTTTCAAGCCAATATACGATGAATTATTTATGTCTAACGAAATTGCTCTTTTTTTGTTTTCGCTCAGGTTCCTTCTTTTTAACATGCTTTCCTTTATCATTTATTTGTATTGTTTGATCAAATCTAGTTTATAAACACAGCGTTCAAATCAAGTGAATAAAAGTATTTAGGCTCTTTTGAGAGCACAACCCAGGATACAACAATCCGCAATCATCCTTATTCCGGGAGACCTTTCCTCTATTGTTTCCAGTAAAGTCAAATGACTGACGATTTTCTCGGGTTTCCTCTCCATAGATTTCTGGCCTCTATTTGCTTCCCTTTTCCCTGTGCGCCTCATGATAAAGCTTGCTGTGTTGAATTTTTTTCTTTTTTTTTTCCAGTGTGTCCATTCCATTTTCTATTCATAATCTGATCTTAGACAAGCTCCTGTTCGGATTTTTCGCACATATCTTCATTTCTGATCTCCAACCTGATGTTCTGAATTGTCTTCTAGCAACTGTTTGTTAATGTATGTATTCTTCTTTTGCTTGTTGTATTCATCACAAGCTGTTTTTTAAAACATTGTTATTAAAACATTGTTATTAAAACATTGTTATTAAAACATTGTTATTAAAACATTGTTATTAAACAAACATTGTTATTAAAACATTGTTATTAAAACATTGTTATAAAAACCCAACGTAAACCAATAGTCTTGCATGTTTGAACTTTACAATACAAAGTTGGTTTCATTTAAAAATAAACAATGTCGATTCAAATGAAGTAGGACTGACAAATACTGAAGGCTGACAGTTCATATGAAGTGTTATTAAAGCTTGGGCTACACTAAATAAAACAAGATCAATGTCTTCCACTCTGTGTTATAAACACCACAGAACAGATGAAGAGCAAAGTTTGTAAAGAATACATAGTTCAGTTGTAACAACGTACATTCATTTAGTTTTAAGAAAGTAAGCACATATTATTTGCAATCTTATTACGGAATGTTCAGAACCCACCAATTTAGACACCTTCAGTTACATTCTAAAATAGATTACTAATTTAATTTTTTTTTAACAACCCGGGTAGTTAAACCAGTAAACCAAATCTTTGACCTTCAATCTTCCATTATTGTTGTAATTCATTGTTGCATTGTAATTCATTGTTGGATTGTAATTCATTGTTGTATTTTAATTCATTGTTGTATTTTAATTCATTGTTGTATTTTAATTCATTGTTGGATTGTAATTCATTGTTGTATTGTAATTCATTGTTGTATTTTAATTCATTGTTGTATTTTAATTCATTGTTGTATTTTAATTCATTGTTGTATTTTAATTCATTGTTGGATTGTAATTCATTGTTGTATTGTAATTCATTGTTGTATTTTAATTCATTGTTGTATTTTAATTTATTGTTGTATTGTAATTTATTGTTGTATTTTAATTTATTGTTGTATTTTAATTTATTGTTGTATTGTAATTTATTGTTGTATATTAATCCAAAAACAATATTCAACCGCAATGTGAATTGACCGGAACTAGCGTCTGAACCAGACTTCAATCACCTAAGCTGTTCTGCTGTAAAACTAAAGTTTTTGCTCTAGTGCTCAACTTTAGTTAGAGCTGATCTCTACACAGGGAATCTCATTCCAGTATTCACTTGTCCGACTCAGGTTATTCTCTTTTGTTTAATTTGGACTCAAATCAGCTTTGTATCGTCATCAGCAACAGGACTCCGATATCACAGCTCTGTTTTGGACAATTTTCCATTTTTGTTATCATTATTCTTAAATTATAAGAGTATTTCATCATGTAGCTAATGCTATTTATAAATAACATTTGTTAAGTACAAAAGACAGTCCCTTAGTTTTACATTAATAATGTTATCTTCATTCTCAAAGTTTATTATACAAATCCATCATTTTATTGCTAATTTTATGATTATTCTAAAAGTCCAGTAAGCAAGTTCCCAGTCCTACAGTTAATCGTATGAATATCCACACAATTAATGACAGAGTTCTTCAGTCTATACCTAGTATCTTTATTATTCTGAAATTGTTGTAGTCTACGCTAGTATGAGACGTGCAATTATTGCGGATCTGTGATTATCAAAATAATACTCATCAATATTTACGGATTTGAGTCAGCAACAGAAACTTTCAAATCGTTCGATAAAGATACAAACATAACCTTTCGTTTTATTTGTCATTGCATCCATTTAGCAAACACGGGGCAAACATTCAACATAGTGTCAGAGACTGTAGGGAAACAAATTAAAGCTCTTCAACAGGTTAGTCCATATTAACATTGTAGATTGCAGGTTATAGATACAAGTGAGTTGATAAATGCAGGATTGATTGTAAGCGTGTTGATAGGTACAGGTGAGTTAATAAATGCAGGATTCATTGTAGGCGTGTTGATAGGTACAGGTGAGTTGATAATTGCAGGATTGATTGTAGGCGTGTTGATAGGTACAGTTATGATTATAGGTGCGGGCATGTTTATAGGTACAGTTATGATTGTAGGTGCGGACGTGTTGATAGGTACAGTTATGATTGTAGGTGCGGGCGTGTTGATAGGTACAGTTATGATTGTAGGTGCGGGCGTGTTGATAGGTACAGTTATGATTGTAGGTGCGGGCGTGTTGATAGGTATAGTTATGATTGTAGGTGCGGGCGTGTTTATAGGTACAGTTATGATTGTAGGTGCGGACGTGTTGATAGGTACAGTTATGATTGTAGGTGCGGGCGTGTTGATAGATATTAGATTGTGCGTGTTGATAGGTACAGTTATGATTGTACGTGTGATAGTATAGTTATGATTGTATGTGATAGTACAGATTGTATGCGTGTGTAGGTACAGTTATGATTGTAGGTGCGTGTATAGGTATAGTTATGATTGTTGCTGTTGATAGTACAGTTATGATTGTAGGTGCGGGCGTGTGATAGGTACAGTTATGATTGTAGGTGCGGGCGTGTTGATAGTACAGTTACTGACTATATGTACATTTACGTTGATAGATCAAGTTGATTGTAAGTACAGATATGTTGTAAGTATAGTGCTGATAGGACTATTGTAGTACAATATGCTGACAGTAGTGTGCTAATAGTTGGTGTGCATGTAAGTACAATCTTATTGCGTGTTGTTGGTTGCAGATATGTTGGTAGGTGCAGGAGAGTTGGACCTATAAGCGTGTTGTTGGTTGCAGATATGTTGGTAGGTGCAGGAGAGTTGGACCTATAAGCGTGTTGTTGGTTGCAGATATGTTGGTAGGTGCAGGAGAGTTGGACCTATAAGCGTGTTGTTGGTTGCAGATATGTTGGTAGGTGCAGGAGAGTTGGACCTATAAGCGTGTTGTTGGTTGCAGATATGTTAGTAGGGGCAGGAGAGTTGGACCTATAAGCGTGTTGTTGGTTGCAGATATGTTGGTAGGTGCAGGAGAGTTGGACCTATAAGCGTGTTGATAGGTGACAATATAATAACAGAAATAATAATTTGATAGTCGCTTTGATAGATATTAGCGATATGTTGATAAGTAATGGTGGAACAGCAAATTTGATAGGTTTTTAGAGCATTGGTAGGTTTAACCTGTTGAAAGATACAGACGTATTTATAAGTATTTGTGTCTTGGTAAGTACAGATCTGTTGATAGGTATCTGTGTGTTCGTGGGTTCTGAAGTGTTGAGAGGTATAAACGTGCTGATAGTTAATATCGTAGTTTGAGGTAAAGATTTGTTGATAGGTATTAGCGTATTTATATGTGCAGGTATGACGATAGGTATTAGCGTATTTATATGTGCAGGTATGACGATAGGTATTAGGGTATTTATATGTGCAGGTATGACGATAGGTATTAGCGTATTTATATGTGCAGGTATGACGATAGGTATTAGCGTATTTATATGTGCAGGTATGATGATAGGTATTAGCGTATTTATATGTGCAGGTATGATGATAGGTATTAGCGTATTTATATGTGCAGGTATGACGACAGGTATTAGCGTATTTATATGTGCAGGTATGATGATAGGTATTAGCGCATGTATATGTGCAGGTATGATGATAGGTACACAAACACCGTTATATAATATAAATGTATCTTCAAACAACACACCCATCCTCAGATATACGATAATCCTTATCCTAGTCTAAGTATGAACAAATCCTATCTCGCTCTAACGATACATCCTATTCACTCCTCCATCCATTTATATTTTCTTGCATTTATCATAAACTTTTAATACACTAATTAATTAGTGTGTGCATCCCTGTCCTCTCTCTTTCTTTAACGGGGCGAATGGCGTCAGCTCACAGGCCGCTGGATCTATAATAAACAACATCAAACATAACCAATATAACTGTATCCTAATAGCAGGCTAGCGTGTGTGACAACAAACGTCATCTTACGGATCCTACCGCACGCAACACATGCCACGAATAAAATATTGCAATTAATTGAGATTGATTAAATTGATAATTCATTGTTAATTCATTGTAATTCATTCATGCACCTTCTAGTGATTTTGCCATGATTACTTGACTCATTCTACACATTCTGGATTTTTGCCAAGTTTGTAGATAAATACATTCAACAAAGAGAGCATGTGTTCGCATCTTTGACTGTTTTTTTCCGAAGCACACAACTCAAGACTTTCACTGTTCTGACTCTCACGAACTCTGACCATCACGACACAGACACTGACCATCACGACACTGACACTGACACACACTCACTAGTCATAGAACTTTACAACTTTGACTGCACATCTCAGACTTAACTATAGTCCGTTTCATAAGTCGTGCCCAACTTTTAAAATCGATATCTTTTAAACCGCTTTTTATAAGCTTTTCAAAATTTGCATGTAAAGTTATTATGATTATAACCCAACAGGGAATTAATTTCATTAAAAAAACAACATTTGGTTATTATTGTTGCTTATTTGATTTATATAAATTTATAACGACCCATTGATGTAGTCAAAACTTAATGTTTACAGTATTTAAAAATAGCGATTAAAAATCCATACACGGCCAAATTGACGATTTTGCACGCTTTCAACGTGGGTTTTCTGACACAATTAGACACTTGTAGAAAACACGAGGCATTGTGTGTTCCATTTCCGTTCATTCAGCGGCGAAGCCGTCCTCGAACTGAGCAGACAATAATTCTCCTGGTGTTTTGTCTTATCCAATTATTTCCCCATTACGGCCACGCCTTTACCTAGTGAAAATTAATCATAGACCAGCAACTACGGTAATTTCTATTCTTTAGGGCTTCACAATTTACAATTGTGACAAACATCAAAGAAATTCGCCGCTTTAAGAAAACTGCAGCTGCAAGATATTTGTTAAATATACATTTAAAGGGTCTTTTGCATTCTAATAACATTTGGAAAATTTCAACAGTCTTTAACAAATGTTTACTGCGTAATAGCGTTTTGAAGTTGGGCACATGATTTGAAACGAACTATAATCAGAGCTTGGCAATTCAAGATTTACACATTCAGAATGTACGACTCAGAGTTCGAAATCTGTGTACAGTTCTATTCTGATTCTTCAATTTTAACTGCTCTTCTATTTCTTGAATGACCAGACTAAACCGAAAAAAAATGTTTCGCCCAAAGTAGCTCATTATCTGACTCTACTTGCCAACTCACTCTACTTGCCACTGACTCTACTTGCCACCTGACTCTACTTGCCACCTGACTCTACTTGCCACCTGACTCTACTTGCCACCTGACTCTACTTGCCACCTGACTCTACTTGCCACTGACTCTACTTGCCACCTGACTCTACTTTCCACTGACCTACTTGCCAACTCACTCTACTTGCCAACTCACTCTACTTGCCACCTCACTCTACTTGCCAACTCACCATACTTGCCACCTCACCATACTTGCCAACTCACCATACTTGCCAACTCACCTACTTGCCAACTCACCATACTTGCCAACTCACCTACTTGCCAACTCACCTACTTGCCAACTCACTCTACTTGCCAACTCACCCTACTTGCCAACTCACTCTACTTGCCAACTCACTCTACTTGCCACCTCACTCTACTTGCCACCTCACTCTACTTGCCAACTCACTCTACTTGCCACCTCACTCTACTTGCCAACTCACCCTACTTGCCACTCACCCTACTTGCCAACTCACCCTACTTGCCAACTCACCCTACTTGCCAACTCACTCTACTTGCCAACTCACCCTACTTGCCACCTCACCCTACTTGCCAACTCACTCTACTTGCCACCTCACTCTACTTGCCAACTCACTCTACTTGCCACCTGACTCTACTTGCCACCTGACTCTACTTGCCACTCACTCTACTTGCCACCTGACTCTACTTGCCACCTCACTCTACTTGCCAACTCACTCTACTTGCCAACTCACTCTACTTGCCAACTCACTCTACTTGCCACTCACTCTACTTGCCAACTCACTCTACTTGCCAACTCACTCTACTTGCCAACTCACTCTACTTGCCACCTGACTCTACTTGCCACCTCACCCTACTTGCCACCTCACCCTACTTGCCACCTGACTCTACTTGCCACCTGACTCTACTTGCCAACTCACTCTACTTGCCAACTCACTCTACTTGCCACCTGACTCTACTTGCCACCTCACCCTACTTGCCAACTCACTCTACTTGCCAACTCACTCTACTTGCCACCTGACTCTACTTGCCACCTCACCCTACTTGCCACCTGACCCTACTTGCCACCTGACTCTACTTGCCACCTGACTCTACTTGCCAACTCACTCTACTTGCCAACTCACTCTACTTGCCACCTGACTCTACTTGCCACCTCACCCTACTTGCCAACTCACTCTACTTGCCAACTCACTCTACTTGCCAACTCACTCTACTTGCCAACTCACTCTACTTGCCACCTGACTCTACTTGCCACCTCACCCTACTTGCCAACTCACTCTACTTGCCAACTCACCCTACTTGCCAACTCACTCTACTTTTCTACTCAACATCCTTGTACGACGCAGAAACATGGACAGTAAATGAGAAAACAGAATATCTATCTGAATCTGGATTTATAGAAAAATGAAAAGAATTTGATGGATAGGAAAACTGATAATGGAGTTGTAAAAGAGCTGAAAATGTAGAATTGTTAGCTCAGCCCAAATAGAACATCGCATCCCCCACAATTCTGCATCACCACCTCATCTTTACTTCACAGAATTATGGGTACAGATTAGTGTATAGGTTATTATTACTACTAGATGATAGTTCATGGCCAAGTTGATGAGGATAAATCTAAATACAAGTATGTATGTATATATATATATATATATATATATATATATATATGTATGTGTGTGGTGTGTGTGTGTGTGGCAAAACATGCATGCGTACGCACACATACTCTCACGAGAGCATAATTACAAAAAAATGTTGGAAGTGACATTGCTTCACTATATCTCTATTGAGTTTGTGTCGTTTGATTTGTCTATTGAAATCAGGAGTGAACTTTTCCAGCGGTTGAATGTGTAAAGCTTGTTTGTGTATACGTGTTTATCTCAGCGTTGTGTTGGCGTGAGTGTAAACAAGATCAATAAGTATTTTACTTGTCGAAACCAGCGCAATATTTTTAGGATTCAATAAGAAAGATCATTGATACAGATGTCAGATTTCCATGAAGTAAAACGTCATAGTCTTTACTTTAATTAAATGACGCATGTTACGTTGACATTTGTCAGCCAGATTTAAAGTGACCATTAAGAAGTGTTTGAAAAAGAGTGTCGATTTTCATAAAACGAAAATGTATCAAACTGTCATGAAATAGGAAGACAGTAAAGAAATAAAAATGGTTAAAATCATGATGATAGAAAGAAACATGTGGCAGAAGTGGCACTAAAGCTGAGATTATTTAGACAAGTAAATACATGACAAGTAATGACAAGACAAGTAAAGACATGACAAGTAAAGACACAAGTAATGACAGTTGTCTCGTGTGGTCAAGCCGAGGTTGGAGCACAATCTGGCGGTGTTAGGTCACAGTGTTACAAGGACAAGTGAGCAGAGCTTGTATGCAAGTCATTTTGTACCTGTGAATGCTACCTATTGGTTTAGTGATGTCGAATCGCTGAGGTTAGGTTGGCAATCCTGAGCGTTACCTTTGATACTACATGTAAGCTTTGCATTAAATTAGAGATGCCAACATGTCGATTATTGTGGAGAGACATACATTCTACATAAGTGTCTTTACAAGACTAGAGACATACATTCTACATAAGTGTCTTTACAAGACTAGAGACATACATTCTACAGAAGTGTCTTTACAAGACTAGAGACATACATTCTACATAAGTGTCTTTACAAGACTAGAGACATACATTCTACAGAAGTGTCTTTACAAGGCTAGAGACATACTTCTACAGAAGTGTCTTTACAAGACTAGAGACATACATTCTACAGAAGTGTCTTTACAAGGCTAGAGACATACATTCTACAGAAGTGTCTTTACAAGGCTAGAGACATACATTCTACAGAAATGTCTTTACAAGACTAGAGACATACATTCTACAGAAGTGTCTTTACAAGGCTAGAGACATATTCTACATAAGTGTCTTTACAAGACTAGAGACATACATTCTGAAGTGTCTTTACAAGGCTAGAGACATACATTCTACAGGAGTGTCTACAAGGCTACAGACATACATTCTACAGAAGTGTCTTTACAAGACTAGTGACATACATTCTGCAAAGTATCTTTACAAGACTAGAGCATACATTCTACATAAGTGTCTTTACAAGACTAGAGACATACATTCTACATAAGTGTCTTTACAAGGCTAGAGACATACATTCTACAGAAGTGTCTTTACAAGGCTAGAGACATACATTCTACATAGGTGTCTTTACAAGACTAGTGACATACATTCTACATAAGTGTCTTTACAAGGCTAGAGACATACACTCTACAGAAGTATCTTTACAAGACTAGAGGCATACACTCTGCAGAAGTATCTTTACAGACTAGACACGCAAATTCTACAGAAGTGTCTCTTCAAGACAGTGATAATTGTACAAGAGTGTCTTGACAATACAGAGACAGCTAAACCTATCTAGACCTAGGAGTGTCGTCACAAGACGAGGACAAATCTATCGGAGCGCTAGCACATGACAAAATGATATATAAACATGATTGCTATTACAAAACAAGAGAAGGTTATATAAATACAACTGTTTTTACATGACAAAGGCAGGATATATAAAACATGAGCGCTACAAGGCAAGAATACATCTGGACAAAGTATCTTGTCAAACTGGAAACGTAATTTTAAATGTCTGCTGTGACAAGAAATATGATTTTAAATGTCTGCTGTGACAAGAAATAGGATTTTAAATGTCTGCTGTGACAAGAAATATGATTTTAAATGTCTGCTGTGACAAGAAATATGATTTTAAATGTCTGCTGTGACAAGAAATATGATTTTAAATGTCTGCTGTGACAAGAAATATGATTTTAAATGTCTGCTGTGACAAGAAATATGATTTAAAATGTCTGCTGTGACAAGAAATATGATTTTAAATGTCTGCTGTGACAAGAAATATGATTTTAAATGTCTGCTGTGACAAGAAATATGATTTTAAATGTCTGCTGTGACAAGAAATATGATTTTAAATGTCTGCTGTGACAAGAAATATGATTATACATGTCTGCTGTAACCAGTTTTCTAAGTAAAGACAAAGTAACATTTCTTTATTTTGAAGTTGTTGTCAGTGAGAGCTTGTTTCATGTTACAACTGTTTCTAGAAGAGTAACTAAAATTACCCATCTATGGTTTCTTTTTGCAAATTTCTAGTAGCAATATTAGGCATATCTAATTCTATAATCTAGTAGTAATAGTAGCCATATCTAATTCTATAATCTAGTAGTAATAGTAGCCATATCTAATTCTACAATCTAGTAGTAATAGTAGCCATATCTAATTCTACAATCTAGTAGTAATAGTAGCCATATCTAATCTACAATCTAGTGGTAATAGTAGCCATATCTAATTCTACAATCTAGTAGTAATAGTAGCCATATCTAATTCTACAATCTAGTGGTAATAGTAGCCATATCTAATTCTACAATCTAGTAGTAATAGTAGCCATATCTAATTCTACAATCTAGTAGTAATAGTAGCCAATCTAATTCTACAATCTAGTAGTAATAGTAGCCATATCTAATTCTACAATCTAGTAGTAATAGTAGCCATATCTAATTCTACAATCTAGTAGTAATAGTAGCCATATCTAATTCTATAATCTAGTAGTAATAGTAGCCATATCTAATTCTATAATCTAGTAGTAATAGTAGCCATATCTATTTCTACAATCTAGTAGTAATAGTAGCCATATCTAATTCTACAAAGTAGTAGTATAGTAGCCATATCTAATTCTACAATAAAGTAGTAATAGTTGCCATATCTAATTCTACAATCTAGTAGTAATAATAGCCATATCTAATTCTACAATCTAGTAGTAATAGTAGCCATATCTATTTCTACAATCTAGTAGTAATAGTAGCCATATCTAATTCTACAATCTAGTAGTAATAGTAGCCATATCTAATTCTACAATCTAGTAGTATTAGTAGCCATATCTAATTCTACAATCTAGTAGTAATAGTAGCCATATCTAATTCTACAATAAAGTAGTAATAATAGCCATATCTAATTCTACTATCTAGTAGTAATAGTAGCCATATCTAATTCTACAATCTAGTAGTAATAGTAGCCATATCTAATTCTACAATCTAGTAGTAATAGTAGCCATATCTAATTCTACAATCTAGTAGTAATAGTAGCCATATCTAATTCTACAATCTAGTAGTAATAGTAGCCATATCTAATTCTACAATCTAGTAGTAATAGTAGCCATATCTAATTCTACAATCTAGTAGTAATAGTAGCCATATCTAATTCTACAATAAAGTAGTAATAGTAGCCATATCTAATTCTACAATCTAGTAGTAATAGTAGCCATTTCTAGTCCTACAATCTAGTAGTAATAGTAGCCATATCTAATTCTACATTCTAGTAGTAATAGTAGCCATATCTAATCCTACAATCTAGTAGTAATAGTAGCCATATCTAATTCTACAATAAGGTAGTAATAATAGCCATATCTAATTCTCCTATCTAGTAGTAATAGTAGCCATATCTAATTCTACAATCTAGTAGTAATAGTAGCCATATCTAATTCTACAATCTAGTAGTAATAGTAGCTATATCTAATTCTACAATCTAGTAGTAATAGTAGCCATATCTAATTCTACAATAAAGTAGTATTAGTAGCCATATCTAATTCTACAATCTAGTAGTAATAGTAGCCATATCTAATTCTACAATCTAGTAGTAATTGTAGCCATATCTAATTCTACACATCTCATCTTTCACACTGAGACAAATCCTTCTTTCTCATTATACGAATGCTTGTTTTCTCACTCCACAAATATATGTCTTTCTCAATTGTCAAACCTTTATTATTCTCATTCTATAAACCCTTATCTTTCTCAATCACAAGCCCCTATTTTTCTCAATCTATAAGCCCTTTTCTTTCTCAAACTATAAGCCTTTATCTTTCTCAGTGAATAATAATTTATCTTTCCCACTGTAAAGGGATTTATTTTTCCCACTCTTTAAGAATTTATCTTTCTCAATCTATAAATGTTAACCTTTCTCAATCTACAAGAATTGACCTTTCACAATCTATAAATGTTTATCTTTCTCTATAAGAATTTATCTTTCTCGCTCACTAATTCTTTATCTTTTTTTTACTCGTGAAGCTTATATTTTTCTTTCGTTGACAGATCTTGACATTTCTCATGTATTTTCCTTTCTCTTTTTACTTACAATCTTCCTACTTCTAAAATATTACTTTCATTTTATTTACAATTCACTGCTTTCTGTACAATTATCGCCCCCTCCCTCTCTCTCTCTTTCTTTCTCTCTATCTGTGAAATAAATTATTGTTCCATCTGTACAATTAGGGTATATTTCCTGTCTACAAAGAGCTATCTCTTCCGCTTAACAAAATCGACCTCCACAAATTCCTATATTTTCCCCGCTATAAACCTCCCCTTTTCTCTTTCTCTCTCTCTAATCCTTTGCGAATCTAGAAAGTGAAGTGTCTCTCGTGTATTGTCCTTCCGTTTATTACAGAGTGAGCTAGCGAGATCGCCACAGAAATACACCATAACCCACTCATATAAGGAGAATTCATCAACAATCAATAAGTGATGCCGGGATTGAAGTGTTTCCTTTGACATCTCGAATGTACACCAACCAACAGGAAACAACAATGCCATTTTGTCTGCTCACAAATAGAATATTTTAGCTCTGAAGTAGTACATACAAGCACAATTTTATACAAATCTAAAACTTTCCTGCGCGAAATAAAACGAAATCCGATAAACGAAAAGGCTGTCAACAAATACTAATAATAGGATAAGAAGATAGATCTTGAGATAGCAGGTTGACGTAGCTCGAGAGGAATGACAATCCTGGAACACTACTCTCGATTAAAACTCAGTCACCACAAGTGGTCGCCTCTTTGATGGCTAGTTCTTTAAGTAAACAAATGCTCACTACATCATTTAGCATTCTTTTGTTGGCGAGTAGAGGGTTCTATTTTCGTCTTAATCATTTCAAATTCAATAAGAGACTATTAATACATGACAACATTAACAAGCAAGAATGTCCCTGTGTGGATTTTGAAAAAAATATGCTACCGCACTTAAGGAATATACATTTAAAATGCACAGCATAAATAAGCGATCCACTGAAAACAACAACAATCAAAATAATAATAATATATAATAATATATAAATATTTTAAACATATTGTTTTTGTGGATAGCAGTCAGACATTTGCTAGGAACTAACGTGATGTGAATGGCCTCCTAGAGCTCTGACATCAACGGTTATACACTTCCACCTGAGTATCAGCTCAAAATCCGAAACAATATTCAAGTCAATGAGTTATCTATGAAAATATCTGACTCGTTAATAACATTCTGAATAACATAGTTACTCATAAACTGTCAGCAAACATCGTGTCGTAGCCAGTATATGTCATGTTTTGTTTTAAATTGAAGATTGACATCAATGTTCATCCCGCCCATGACAGTTAAAACCTAACAGCAATCGCTTCTCGTTTAAAACACAGAGAAAAGTGTAAATGGCACCCTGTTCAGTTTGGCACAATTTTTATGATTAAAAACCGTAAATGTCGAACCTTCTAGAAATATGGTTGAGCGTTCCTGACTAGAAGAAGTTTGTACTGACAGCTTTATGCTACACGACGATATCGTTGAAGAACAGATGGTCGATTTCCTGGCACAAATCATCTGCGTTGATTGTGTAACTACCCGATGTTGTTGTTGCGTTGTCGTCTTCCTGATGTGTCCCAGCCACACTTGTCTCGTCTAGTACTTCCTTCATGTCATCGAAGGAATACGTTTTACCAACAGATGTACATTGTGTGTCATTTTTTGACTTCCGAGGGGATTCCAAATGAAGCCCGCCATTTGGAGATCTGTTGCTAGAAGTGATAGGAATAGTGCTATCGAAACTGTTACTAGGGGCGGCACTGTTGACAGAGTTCATTTTACAGCTGTTATTCTCTGACGTTCGGTTAGCGTGCGCATAACTCCTAGAGCGAGCAGATCCGGAAGGATCTGATAGACTGACGCCGTCAACAAACATCCCATGCCTCGTGGAAGAGTCAACAGGGATTCTGGAAATGTTAGTTACAAGACTAGTGTCTGCATGACTTGGGGTGGGTGACGGTTTCTGGCGATGGGTAGACGTGAAGTTTGTGACACGTTTCGGGGAAAGATGTTTGACGTCATAAAATGTCTCGTTTGTGGATAGCTGGTTGTACATACATGGTTGTCCCTGGGTTGCTTCGGATAAGCTGCCTGTTCGGTTGGGCCCAACATTCTGGTACTCAACTCTCACAGCGCTACCCGTGTTGCCAACTGTAGCGTTGGCCGTTACGCTATCATCGCTGAAGCTGATGTTTTGTTTGTAAAACGATGTTTCCGAGAGACAGAGGACCTGCAGGGGACTATCCAAGGACGTGCCTGTACACACTGTGGTGCCGCTACTGGTTGTCGTGGGAGTGTCGCCCCACAGCCGCTTGCGCGCAGTGTCAGAATTCAAGGATGTAGACAAGGATCTGGGCTGGTGAGACGAGCTGGAAAGTGACGTGCTGGATTTTGGAGAACCGAATGTGACCAAGTGTGCCGGGCTGTTGTACGTGCTGGTAACTGTGCGGCTACGTTCTGTTCAGAAGAAAAAAAATTGAACGAATAAGATACGTTAATATTTCATTATTCTGGAGTTAAAGCATACATATATTAACAAGTAGCTGAGTATAAAATAGAATGCAGTATGTTAAGTTAGGCTCATCATCATTGCACTCCGGAAACATACATAGGTGCTACGGCCTTCTCCACAAGT
Organism: Megaustenia siamemsis; assembly: GCA_032433765.1. NCBI lineage: Eukaryota > Metazoa > Mollusca > Gastropoda > Stylommatophora > Ariophantidae > Megaustenia > Megaustenia siamemsis. Next base: position 47,801,734 of record JAVIAB010000001.1, read on the forward strand.
ATTGAGACATTCCGAAAATCCACACGCACTCCGTTAAACGGATTGTGGCTCTTGTAGATGGAGCGAGATTGTTGTTATTTACTATAGAATGATTGTGGCTGTTATTATCTACAATAGATGGGTTGTGGCTGTTATTATCTACAATAGATGGGTTGTGGCTGTTATCTACTATAGATGGGTTGTGGCTGTTATTATCTACAATAGATGAGTCGTGGCTGTTATTATCTACAATAGATGGGTTGTGGCTGTTATTATCTACTATAGATGGGTTGTGGCTGTTATTATCTACTATAGATGGGTTGTGGCTGTTATTATCTACTATAGATGGGTTGTGGCTGTTATTATCTACTATAGATGGATTGTGGCTGTTATTATCTACTATAGATGGATTGTGGTTGTTATTATCTACTATAGATGGGATTGTGGCTGTTATTATCTACTATAGATGGGATTGTGGCTGTTAATATCTACTATAGATGGATTGTGGCTGTTATTATCTACTATAGATGGATTATTGCTGTTATTATCTACTATAGATTGAGTGTTTGTTATAATCTACTATAGATGGAATGTGTTATAATCTACTTTAGAATGAGTGTTTGTTATAATCTACTTTAGATTGAGTGTTTGTTATAATCTACTTTAGATTGAGTGTTTGCTATAATCTACTATAGATGAAATGTGTTTGTTATAATCTACTTTAGATTGAGTGTTTGTTATAATATACTTTAGATTGAGTGTTTGTTATAATCTACTTTAAAATGAGTGTTTGTTATAATCTACTTTAGATTGAGTGTTTGTTATAATCTACTATAGATAGAGTGTGGTAGTTATCTGCTATAGATAAGGCGTAGTTGCAAGTAACAAGTGTTAATTACTAATCTTCAACATTGGAGCAGTTGTAATGTAAATGTTGCTACTAATAATATCTGAGATCATCGACTCATTGGCTGAGTTGACAAAATCGGTTCAGTTCACAAACAAAGTATGCATAAGTGTTTAATTCTTACAACAACGAAGTCTGCATAAGTGTTTAATTTTTGCAACAACGAAGTCTGCATACGTGTTTAATTCTTGCAACAACGAAGTCTGTATAAGTATTTTTAAATTCTTGCAACAACGAAATCTGCATAAGTGTTTAATTCTTACAACAGGGAAGTCTGCATACGTGTTTAATTCTTGCAACAAAGAAGTCTGCATAAGTGTCAAGTCGACCGAAAATTTTCCTCTTTGGGGAATTTGCACCGTGTTTCGTTCGTTGTACGCTAACCGTACGGTCTGTTGTTTGATGTGTGACGGGGATAATCCGCCGACTAACTGTGTGTTTATATGTTCGGTTGGAGTCAAAAACGATGTCCTAACTTCATCATGCGCTGTACATTTTACAAATATGACGATCATCATTTTCGGGAGGACGTGAACTTCCAGTAAATGGTGGATAGGCGGCGGGAACCATTGAAGGCTATGTATGAAAATTGTTCCTTGTTGCAGTTTCTTCATATTCCAAGTCCGGCTTGTTGCAGGAGCTACTGAGTTGAGTGCTCTGTGCATACCGTGAGCTGTGTGTCTCATCCGTTTTGATCATGTTTCGATATTCCAATTGTTTCTTGACGAATGATGCTATCGTATGACAGGGAACAGTTGGCTGTGTTCACTTTATGCGCGGTTTCTCCTTATGTCTTTTGGCGTGTGCTAAGACTGCTACGATGGGGACTACAGTCACCTTTCTTTGTTTGGGAGATGAGTTAGTAATTCGGATGATTCCGCTGGCACGGGCGGTTGAGCAATTATGGATTTTGATTCGTTTGCAGTGATACCGAGGCCTTTCATAACCAATAACAGTAGAACACATAAGACAAGAAAAACGATGGCCACTTATCCAGGCCTCTGATGGCGGCGGTCTCTGCCTTGGATAGCTACACTTCTTGTACCAGGCGGTAGATTTCAATTTTGAGAGAATTCTCCGAGCCAAAGAAGGGACATCATCTGAGGCGAACATTGTGGCCATGTTGTTCCGTTTATTTTGCTAGCAGGCTCATATTGCTACTGTATGTTCTATAAGCCGCATTGAGACTCGGAAAGAAAACGTTCTGCAAGTTTATGCAGGTGTTTAAGTATTACTCTCACAAAAGCCTTGCTGGCTGAGCTAAGGAGAGAGATGCCTCTGTAGTTATTGCAGTCACCCCTGTCTCCTTTGTTTTTGTACAGTGTTATGATCTTAGCATTTCTCATATCATTGGGTATTTCTCCTTGTCTCCAGCATTTGAATAACAGTTTGTATAGATGTGGAAGTAGTACGTATAAGTTGTCCTTTAGTATCTCTGTGGGAATGTTGTCATTTCCTGCAGCTTTTCCTCTTCAGAGGGAATTTATGGCGTCAGTAAGTTCGTTCATAGTAGGCTCAACGTCCAGCTCAAACATTGTATGATATTTTGGTATTGATTGTGCTAGAACTGTGCTTGCTGGTCTGTCATCATTGTATAGGTTGGAGTAGTGTTCAACCCATCTGTCCATTTGTTGTCCTTTGTCAGTAATAGGTTCTCCAAACTTGGATTTCATCGGGGCTAATTTGGTTATTTTTGGTCCAAAGGCCTTTTTTTTATGCATGGTTTTTTTGAGTCGCCCCTGTCTGAGGCTTTCTGTATTTCAGAGCATAGATTGTTCCAGTATTTATTTGCGCATCTTCTTGCTTCGCGTTACAGAGTGGCTTGTGCATGTTTAAGCTGGTCCTTAGAGATTTGCTTGGGTTGTTTTTGAAGTTCAGTAGTACCTTTTTCAGTTCTTATATCTCTCAGTTTTTATGTACTTTTGCGATCAATTAATATATACATATATATATATATATATATAAAATATATATATACTGGTTGGTTACTGTGTTTCTAAGACCAGCTTTCTCTATACTATACAGTGTTGGTTACTGTGTTTCTAAGACCAGCTTTGTCTACACCATGCAGCATTGGTTACTCTATTTCTAAGACCAGCTTTCTCTATATCATGTAGTGTTGGTTACTCTATTTCTAAGACCAGCTTTCTCTATACCATGTAGTGTTGGTTACTACATTTCTAGGATCAGCTTTGTATATACCATGTAGTGCTGGTTACTCTATTTCTAAGACCTGCTTTCTCTATAGCATGTAGTGTTATAGCTTGTTTCATAACTCGTGCCCAACTTTTAAAATCGATAGCTTTTTAACCGCTTGTTATATGTTGTTCAAAATTTGCATGTAAAGTTATAATGATTAGAACCCAACAGGAAATTAATTTCATTAAAAACAAACATTTGGTTATTATTGTTGCTTATTTGATTTATATAAATTTATAACGACCCATTGATGTAGTCAAAACTTAATGTTAACAGTATTTTAAGTTAAAAATAGCGAGTAAAAATCCATACACGGTAAAATTGACGTGTTTGCACGCTTTTACCGTGTTTTTTGACACAATTAGACACTTGTAAAAAACACGAGAAATTGTGTGTTCCATTTCCGTTCATTCATAGGCTGAGACGTGGAACGATAACATTTATCATGAGTCTTAAAATAAAATTCTGCAGTTTACAAAACATCGCAATAAAAATGTATGACTATTTTTGCAAAGAGGCTAAACGAGGAAGATTATTTCATTCTTTAGAAAACCCTGAGAATAGGACAAGACACATTTTGGATTTATCTAAACGGTCATTTAATCGCTGGATTCAAGCACGTGACCGTCAATGTTCAAAATATACAAAATCACATGGAAGAGCAAAAATGTTGGTTGGATAATTTCGACAGTGAACTTATTAGAAGTGAAATTCGCAAAATGTTGGGTATGAATGAAACTGTTACAATAAGAAAATTAAAAGTATCGCTGAAAAAGAACAACAGTATTGAAATATCAAAGTCTACATTATGGAGGAATGTGAGAGCTGCAGGATTTACATTCAGAAAGTATTCCAATGGACGAAACATTATCTGTGAGAAGCCACATATAGTAGTCATGAGAAGCAAGTACTTACGTGAAGTAAAAGAGGTGCGCAAGCAAGGTTATGATATTGTGTACTTGGATGAAACATGGATCAATGCTCACCACACTAACCAAATGGAATGGCAGTCATCAGATGGAAAGATTAAGAGATTAATACCTAGCAGCAAAGGACAGCGCTTGATAATTGCTCATGCAGGTAGTCGACAACATGGACTAATACAGAATGCAGAGCTCATTTTTCTTTCAAAATCCATAGACAATCGGGATTATCACTCTGAGATGAATGGTCACATATTTAGACATTGGATTGACAATTCTGTTCTCCCATCACTAGATCGACCATCTTGCCTAATAATGGACAATGCAGCGTACCACAACATTGTTGCACTTGAAGATAAAGTCCCGACGTCATCCAGTACAAAAGATGCTATTAAGATATGGCTCACAAAGGAGCACATACAATTTAATAACATGTACTTAAAACCTGAATTACTATCTCTAGTAAAGCAAAAACAAAGGACAAAGATTTTTCAAATATATACGATTATCCAAGAGCACGGTCATATAAGTTTGAGGCTGCCACCTTACCATGCTCATTTAAATCCAATAGAACTAATCTGGGCAAAATTAAAAGGACAAGTGGCAGATGAAAATACAACATTCAAAAAATGCGATGTAAAGACTCTTGCTAATCTCGCTTTATTAAATATAGACAAAGATTATTGGGCTAAATGTGAAGACCACGTCTTAAAAAAGGAAGAGGAATATTGGAAAAATGATGGTTTGTGGAATGTTCAACCCCAAACAGTTATTAATCTTTTAGACTCGTCTGATTCAGAATGAAAGTATATAGCCCCCACAATGTTGGCCCCTATATTACCTTAAATTAGTTCAACAAACGGTCCTTATCAGGACCACACAACTATGAAAATTGGACATACAGGTATACCTTGATATTATCGTCCGTCCTCGAGCTGAGAAGACAATAATTCTCCTGGTGTTTTGTCTTATTAGGTTATTTCCCCATTACGGCCACGCCTTTACCTAGTGAAAATTAATCATAGACCAGCAACTACGGTAATTTCTATTATTTAATGGTTCACAATTTACAATTTTGACAAACATCAAAGAAATTCGCCGCTTTAAGAAAACTGCATCTGCAAGATATTTGTTAAATATACATTTAAAGGGTCTTTTGCATTTTAATAACATTTGGAAAATTTCAACAGTTTTTAACAAACGGTTACTGAGTAATAGCGTTTTGAAGTTGGGCACGTGATTTGAAACGAGCTATAGTTACTCTATTTCTAAGACCAGCTTTCTCTATGCCATGCAGTGTTAGTTACTCTATTTCTAGAATCAGCTTTCTATATACCATGTAGTGCTGGTTACTCTATTTCTAAGACCTGCTTTCTCTATAGCATGTAGAGTTAGTTACTCTATTTCTAAGACCAGCTTTCTCTATACCATGTAGTGTTGGTTACACTTTTTCTAAGACCAGCTTTCTCTATACCATGTAGTGTTGGCTATTCTATTTCTAGGTTAGCTTTCTCTATACCATGTAGTGTTGGTTACTCTATCTCTTAGACCAGCTTTCTCTATACCATGTAGTGTTGGTTACTCTATTTCTAGGATCAGCTTTCTATATACCATGTGGTGCTGGTTACTCTTATTTCTTAGACCAGCTTTCTCTATACCATATAGTGTTGGCTATTCTATTTCTAGGACCAGCTTTCTCTATACCATGCAGCATTGATTACTCAATTTCTAAGACCAGCTTTGTCTGTACCATGCAGATCTGATAACCTCCCATATCGCAAGTGTAAACGTATAAAGCAAATTATTCACAAGCGACGGTATTCCCCTAAGTCTAATCATCGTCCTTTCATTTCCCCGTTCTTGTAGCGCTGACTTGCTTTGCACTCTGTCAATATCGTGATAAACAGACGCTTTGTCAGGATATCGCCGCGAGAATGTTGAACATGAAACTATACCGCTGACTTAATTACTGTCGAACGTGGAGTAATGAAAGCTGTAATCTAGGAGAATCAAAATACGAGATTAATATATCGATTCCAACATGGTAAGTACGCAACATATAGCAAGGAACTGATATAGCAACAGAATTTAACTTTTTGTAAGATCATGTATTTTTGACATAGCAAGGTATGACTGTGAAACATGGACAGTGGGCATTTCTGCTGGAAAATATATCAATGCATTTGATTGGTTATTTGGTTATGGAAGGCCCCGGTATCACTTGAAACGAAAAAATCCATAATTACTCAACCGCCCGTGCCAGCGGAATCATCTGAATTAATATCTCATCTCCCAAACAAAGAAAGGTAACTGTAGTCCCCATCGTAGCAGTCTCAGCACACGCCAAAGGACATAAGGCGAAACCGCGCAGAAAGTGAACACAGCCAACTGTTCCCTGTAATACGATATCATCATTTATCGTAAACAATTCAATGCATTTGAATTTCAGTAAAAACCGAAGAATGCTCAGAATACCACAGAGGAAAAAATAACAATCTTGTCATTTTTGCAAGAACTTAAAATTCCAGAAAACTGGTTGATAAGGAACATAACTTGGACAATAACATACTTTGGTCAAGTAAAACGACATAATGATAAAGAGAAAATAATTATGGAGGGCATAGTTCTAGGTAAATGAGAGAGGTGAACACCTAGAAGAAGGTAATAGATGAGCCAGGATTGACTGTTGCAGAAATTGGATATCTCTAGCAGGATAAATACAACTTCATAGTTTTTATGGAGACATGTTCCAACAGGGTCGTTCATGGAGACATGTTCCAACAGGGTCGTTCATGGAGACATGTTCCAACAGGGTCGTTCATAGAGACATGTTCCAACAGGGTCGTTCATGGAGACATGTTCCAACAGGGTCGTTCATGGAGACATGTTCCAACAGGGTCGTTCATGAAGACATGTTCCAACAGGGTCGTTCATGGAGACATGTTCCAACAGGGTCGTTCATGGAGACATGTTCCAACAGGGTCGTTCATGGAGACATGTTCCAACAGGGTCGTTCATGGAGACATGTTCCAACAGTGACGTTCATGGAGACATGTGTCAACAGTGACGATCATGAAGACATGTTCCAACAGGGTCGTTCATGGAGACATGTTCCAACAGTGACGTTCATGGAGACATGTTCCAACAGGGTCGTTCATGGAGACATGTTCCAACAGGGTCGTTCATGAAGACATGTTCCAACAGGGTCGTTCATGGAGACATGTTCCAACAGGGTCGTTCATGGAGACATGTTCCAACAGTGACGTTCATGGAGACATGTTCCAACAGGGTAATTCATGGAGACATGTTCCAACAGTGACGTTCATGGAGACATGTGTCAACAGTGACGATCATGAAGACATGTTCCAACAGGGTCGTTCATGGAGACATGTTCCAACAGTGACGTTCATTGAGACATGTTCCAACAGGGTCGTTCATGGAGACATGTTCCAACAGGATCGTTCATGGAGACATGTTCCAACAGGGTCGTTCATGGAGACATGTTCCAACAGGGTTGTTCATGGAGACATGTTCCAACAGGATCGTTCATGGAGACATGTTCCAACAGGGTCGTTCATGGAGACATGTTCCAACAGGGTTGTTCATGGAGACATGTTCCAACAGGGTCGTTCATGGAGACATGTTCCAACAGTGACGTTCATGGAGACATGTGTCAACAGTGACGATCATGAAGACATGTTCCAACAGGGTCGTTCATGGAGACATGTTCCAACAGGGTCGTTCATGGAGACATGTTCCAACAGGGTTGTTCATGGAGACATGTTCCAATAGGGTTGTTCATGGAGACATGTTCCAACAGGATCGTTCATGGAGACATGTTCCAACAGGGTTGTTCATGGAGACATGTTCCAACAGGGTTGTTCATGGAGACATGTTCCAACAGGGTCGTTCATGAAGACATGTTCCAACAGGGTCGTTCATGAAGACATGTTCCAACAGGGTCGTTCATGAAGACATGTTCCAACAGGGTTGTTCATGGAGACATGTTCCAACAGGGTCGTTCATGAAGACATGTTCCAACAGGGTCGTTCATGGAGACATGTGTCAACAGTGACGATCATGAAGACATGTTCCAACAGGGTCGTTCATGGAGACATGTTCCAACAGTGACGTTCATGGAGACATGTTCCAACAGGGTCGTTCATGGAGACATGTTCCAACAGGGTTGTTCATGGAGAAATGTTCCAACAGGGTTGTTCATGGAGACATGTTCCAACAGGATCGTTCATGGAGACATGTTCCAACAGGGTCGTTCATGGAGACATGTTCCAACAGGGTTGTTCATGGAGACATGTTCCAACAGGATCGTTCATGGAGACATGTTCCAACAGGGTTGTTCATTGAGACATGTTCCAACAGGATCGTTCATGGAGACATGTTCCAACAGGATCGTTCATGGACACATGTTCCAACATGGTCGTTCATTGAGACATGTTCCAAAGGGGTCGTTCATGGAGACATGTTCCAACAGGGTCGTTCATGGAGACATGTTCCAACAGTGACGTTCATGGAGACATGTTCCAACAGTGACGTTCATGGAGACATGTTCCAACAGGGTCGTTCATGGAGACATGTTCCAAAGGGGTCGTTCATGGAGACATGTTCCAACAGTGACGTTCATGGAGACATGTTCCAACAGTGACGTTCATGGAGACATGTTCCAACAGGGTCGTTCATGGAGACGTGTTCCAACAGGGTCGTTCATGGAGACATGTTCCAACAGGGTTTTTCATGGAGACATGTTCCAACAGTGACGTTCATGGAGACATGTTCCAACAGGGTCGTTCATGGAGACATGTTCCAACAGGGTCGTTCATGGAGACATGTTCCAACAGGGTCGTTCATTGAGACATGTTCCAAAGGGGTCGTTCATGGAGACATGTTCCAACAGTGACGTTCATGGAGACATGTTCAAACAGGGTCGTTCATTGAGACATGTTCCAAAGGGGTCGTTCATGGAGACATGTTCCAACAGGGTCGTTCATGGAGACATGTTCCAACAGGGTCGTTCATGGAGACATGTTCCAACAGGGTCGTTCATGGAGACATGTTCCAACAGGGTCGTTCATGGAGACATGTTCCAACAGGGTCATTCATGGAGACATGTTCCAACAGTGACGTTCATTGAGACATGTTCCAACAGGATCGTTCATGGAGACATGTTCCAACAGGGTTGTTCATGGAGACATGTTCCATCAGGGTCGTTCATGGAGACATGGAGACATGTTCCAACAGGGTTTTTCATGGAGACATGATCCAACAGGGTCGTTCATGGAGACATGTTCCAATAGGGTCGTTCTTGGAGACATGTTCCAAAGGGGTCGTTCATGGAGACATGTTTCAACAGGGTCGTTCATGGAGACATGTTCCAATAGGGTCGTTCATGGAGACATGTTCCAACAGCATCGTTCATTGATACATGTTCCAACAGGGTCGTTCATTGAGACATGTTCCAAAGGGGTCGTTCATGGAGACATGTTCCAACAGTGACGTTCATTGAGACATGTTCCAACAGGGATGCACTAGCTTGTGAATACTGCAGGCTGTGTTAATACTGGACAGTTGTATAGGCGATATGTCAAAACTGGGTTGGGTGTGATGTCAGTGATTGACCTTTGTGTTAATACTGGACAGTTGTATAAGCGATATGTCAAAACTGGGTTGGGTGTGATGTCTGTGATTGATCTACGTGTTAATACTGGACAATTGTATAGGCGATATGTCAAAACTGGGTTGGGTGTGATGTTAGTGATTGATCTATGTGTTAATATTGGACAGTTGTATAGGCGATATGTCAAAACTGGGTTGGATGTGATGTCAGTGATTGACCTTTATGTTAATACTGGACAGTTGTATAGGCGATATGTCAAAACTGGGTTGGATGTGATGTCAGTGATTGACCTTTGTGTTAATACTGGACAGTTGTATGGGCGACATGTCAAGACTGGGTTGGGTGTGATGTCAGTGATTGACCTTTGTGTTAATACTGGACAGTTGTATAGGCGATATGTCAAGACTGGGTTGGGTGTGATGTAATTGATTGATTTTCGTGTTAATTCTGGACAGTTGTATAAGAAATATTATAAATCTATATTCTAGCAATTTATACTAAACTAGATTTATATATTTCTTATTTCATAATAACTAGATATTTATAAACTGATAATTTATATGAGATAGTTTATATTATTCAAGTTTATATTCTAGCAATATATACTAAACTTGTCATTTAAAATGTCATTGCATAAATCTGCAAGTGTTTAACATAAAATGTCAGTGCATATGTCAACATCAGCCATAAGTGTTCACACACGTAAAGCTAATGTATTGTAGACTGTGTAAATATTGTAGTCGCGTAAATAGCAGTACATAAAAGTAGTTGAGAGTAAAGTGTCACCCTTAAAAGCTTGCTGTATTAAAAGACACCATTATATAGGTTCATTTGATGTAACTTATAAGTATGTATGTAGTCTACTGAGTGTTAATTATTAGTGTGCGTGTGCACACACACACGCCCCCCCCCCGCCCGACAAACACATATGGGTGTGTAAAATCTGTTTTAGTTTCATTTGTCATTATCTAGTTGACTTTATGGTATATTATCATTATATAGTTGACTTTATGGTATATTATCATTATATAGTTGACTTTATGGTATATTATCATTATCTAGTTGACTTTATGGTATATTATCATTATATAGTTGACTTTATGGTATATTATAGTTATATAATATATACTTTAGTGGAGTATAAAGTATACTTTAAAGCAGTGGCGTATTCTCTATGCTACCGCCGGTAGCCTGAACATATTAACGAAATACACAAGGAAATGATAATTTATTATATTTTTTTCATAATTATATTACAAATTTTCTAATATTCTATTACACATTTCGTAGGCCAATGTAATTTATTTGCTTTGATTTGCATTTATTAAAGCAAGGTTTTCCTATGGCCACTATAACGTTTGTGAATGAAACCTAAACTACTCTAAGATAGTACATGAAACCGCTAATAAGCAGCGGTGCAGTTCTCTTCTGTCCAACTTAGAATTAATGACCATGACATTCAAAACAGGCAGTAAAAATACTACGGCGAGAGCTACCTATACAAAATGCGGTTTCATGGGTTATTTTTAGCTCTAGCCAATCAGAAGCGTTACAAAGTGAAAGTGAAACTATGTCTGATTACCGGAACTTCCTAACCTATTTATAACTACGTTATGCGCATCAGCATCTGTAGAAAGAACTTGTTCTGCTTTCAAGAGAATTAAATCTTATTGTCGCTCAACTCAGACACAAGAATGCTTATCTGGTTTGGCATTAATGTCCATTGAGAAATCATACATTCAGAAATGTATAAACCAACCCAACAGTACTTTCAATGACAAAGTCATCGAGACATATTCATCCCAAACAAGACGGATAGAGTTTACATATAAATAAGTAAGCAATTTAAATAGTAGTGATGTCATTAGCAAATATTACTTCATGTTAGCCTACTGAATATAATGTATGTCTATTTATTATGACAGTGGTAGCCCAGACCCCAAAACCAGTATATGGCACTGATTTAAAGTAAGATAATATAAGATAGTGTCTGTTATAGTTTACAACGATACCACAGTTGACAACCGATTTTTTTTATATACTTCTGGTCCAGTTCATTTGGGCATTATGACGTGTGGGCGTTATAGGTGACTATAAGTGGACGTAATGACGGGTGGGAATTATAGGTGACTATAAGTGGACGTAATGACAGATTGGCATTATAGGTGACTATAAGTGGACATAATGAGATGTTGACAGAGCAAATAATTGTGCCAACACTTCTGTCCCGCTACCTAAGTCACGTGATACCAACTTTGATCTCTGGGCATGCCGGTTGCGCTGTGTCGCTTCCTGCCTTTGATTCTAGAGGTAATGGTAGCTGCTGTATCTCCAGTAGTTTAAGAAGTTTGTAGCCTCCAATGCCTACGTGTATCCTCAGTTATGGCTTCCACAAAGTGCCAGTAGCGGTGAGGTACACGATATAGGGAGACATTGAGAAAAAAACTTGACCGCAGTGTTTAGGTGTGAGAAGTGTGTGGGATGCATGCTGCTGGTTTAGCACTTAGGTAGAGAGGGAAAGCTAAAGAAATTCTGGACGTGCATAATTTATGGGTTGGAGTTGAATTATTGAATATTATTAGGAAATAATTCGACAGTCATTTCTGTCTACTCCCCGGGCCCGAGAAATAATCTACTCGGAATCAGCGCCAACGACCAATGCATATTTTGCCAAGCGATGAAAAGGCGAAATGAGATTATTGGTCGAAGGGTGGGACTGTAGAAACGAGCTGACGATTTCTTGAAACCCGCATGTAGAACACCCCGGTAATGGTGGTAATCCAAAGCAGTTCTGGAACTACAAGTATCAGGAAGTCGGTGATCAACTGTATATCGATCGATTTCCACTCAGTGTGTTTGTAAAATGTCAAAATATACTTGTGTGAAATGTTCCCACACAAGAAAGTGTTGACATATATATTCTTGGTGGTGTAAATGCCAATACATTAATACAAAACATTGAAAGTATCATTTCTGTTTAGCACAAGAGTTGCTAGGTAAATAATATGTCATCGGCTGAATGATTGAGATAAATATATACAGCTAAAAATAAAAATGGGATGGTACATACCCATATAAAATGCCATACAGAACAATGCAAGCTCTTCTTACATATAACATAATTCTTTGGTTTTGTTTGCTTATAAAACAAGGTATATTTAATTACTAATGTACAAGAACAAGACAATTAGCAAGAAAGCAACCAAAGCGCCAACAACAATGCTGAAGCAAATAAAGCACACGTAAGCATAATATGACAAGTACATTGACAACATTAATATGACTATCACAGCAGTGGTGGTACGTTGTGCGGGAATAGTTGCAGTGCAGCCTCTACCAAGGGTCGATCAAGTGGATGCTCGAGAAGAGGCCACACGTTTTGGACCTATAAATGAATCAATGGATGGGAGCACCACAGACAGTAAACACGCGAAAATGTGTAAATGTCTTATAATTACTCAATAATTGTAGAATTCGCGTAATTTCATAACGATTTTTGAAGTGCGATTATTAATTTTATTTTTGAAAACCAGAACTATAGTAGTTGTTGGTAGTAACGTATCACGATGAAGGATATCGCCTTAGGTTAACATGGTGTTATTCATCATAAATTGACAGCAAGAAATAATCTCAATTTGTATTTCCTTTTCCATTATTCAACATGCGCTGTTGTGGTTTCTCTTTAGTGATGGTAATAATGTTTAAGAGCTACAATTATTACCAAAATGAGTCTTGTATTGTGCACATTATCTACCTCTGGTTAGGGTTTTCAGGGTATATCTAAATAATTTAAATCCAATTACATTTCCTCTCTGTCTTTTCACATAATGTTATTTTTTTTGGATAAAATGATCAATAAAAAAATCCATGTAGAAGAAGCAACTTAGTCCTGGCGGACATTCAGTCTGAAAGAAGTAAACTTGCAAAATATCATTGTAGAACCGTTAGTTTGGTAAAAGTTATCTCCAAGGAGAGACTGCTGGCTAAAAAAGTCAAGGTAAATAGTTCAAAACAAATATATATTGAAGAAAGATAGTGTGGACACAATGTGCAAGTAACAGTGCCATTAAAAAGTGTAGAAAGAACTTTTTATAGACGTTCTTAAACTTTCTAAAATATTTTTATGATTTCTTTCCTGTTCTTGGTAAACAAACTATTCTTCTATTAAGATATAATCTTTCTTTCATTTTTTCAAACCAAACTCGGCACATAGAACAACACATTAACTCTAGATGTTCGACTATTGGTTCTTGCGGTTCTTTCAGTTATCTCAAATTGTGTACATGACCTGCAGTGTATCATATTAAACGTCCATGTTCCTGGCGAGCCTTTTAATCTGATGCTCTCTCTTGTTGCCTCTCTTATCAGTGTTCTGCTGGTGTTTTCTAGGTCGAACAATTTGTCGTTTGCCAGTTCTTTTCCATTTCAGAACTCATAATTCTCCTGATGTCTCTTCTCATCAGGCGGCGGACATATGCCGACCTTTCTTCCTTCTTTGTGGATGACATCAGTTGCATGACAATTTTTATGATCATTGTGCTTGTCATACATTCAATGATTTATAAAGTCTTGTCGAATCTCGCTTTCAATGCATCTTTTTAAAATATTTCTTTCATTGTCTTCTAGGACTCGCATGCATATGATGGATAATATATTCGATTTTTTTTCTTCAAAAAAAAGCTTTTATTTCAAAGGTTTCCATATTTTTTTCAATGTTTTTGAGAGAGATTTTTTTTTAAAAGATAATATATTAATTATGTCAAAATTGATCTTTCTAATTGTTATTCTCCATATTTGTACCTTATAATTTGTTACTTGTAACTAACATTGTGAAACATATTGTCAAATACTATAAAAATATTGTCAAAAACCGTAAACTTATTGTCAAATACCATAAACATATTGTCAAATACCATAAACATATTGTCAAATACCATAAACATATTGTCAAATACCATAAACATATTGTCAAATACCATAAACATATTGTCAAATACCATAAACATATTGTCAAATACCAACATATTGTCAAATACCATAAACATATTGTCAAATACCATAAACATATTGTCAAATACCATAAACATATTGTCAAATACCATAAACATATTGTCAAATACCATAAACATATTGTCAAATTCATATGTATTCAGGCCATGGAAAGAACACTGGCGACGTCTTATGTGGCCTTGCAGGACAAGAACTCTATTTTCCTCGACACGTGACATCAACCACAGAGTACTCCAAGTCTGGATCATGCTATGCATCTACCGTTCTCCACAAGTTAGTTTTTGTGTTTGTCTCACTCTCATCTTTTCTCTGGAGTCTACAGAATTGTGTTCTTGTGTTGGTATATAGATTTCTGAATAAGCGACTTATCAAGTTTCATCTTTTTATTTTGTATTACTGCGTGTATACCATAGTAATGTAAAGAAATTAGACAGCACTGTTTATTGGGCATTAATCCGTTGGTAGTCGCTCATCATCATGGCTTTCCATAATTCCCTGTCCTCAGTGCACCAACATGGTTGAGTCGTCACATTGTTGACTGTTTATACCGTACCACAGCATCAAGCTATCTAGTATCTTCTCTCTTCCTAGCCAGAAATCTCTCTTTCCTTGTATTTTACCAGCTGTAACCAAGTTTGCTGGGAGCAAACAGCAATAATAAAATATAACAAAGAGAACTCTACACCCATGGACATAAAAAGAGGAGTAAGACAGGGATGCATCCTATCACCAAGCTTGTTCAATCTATGCACTGAGCAAATCTTTAAAAACATCATAGAGATGCCAGGCATACAAATTAATGGAAAGATAATCAATAACCTAAGATATGCTGACGATACTGTACTACTAGCAGAAAATCCTAAAGATCTACAATAATTACTTAACGAAATAAACATGACAAGCAAAAAATATGGACTAGATATGAATATCATAAAGACTAAAACTATGATCATAAATAAAGAAAATACTCAAAACCCACAAGTGGATATCAAAATCGAAGGAATAGACCTGGAGACAGTTCAGAACTACAACTACCTTGCACGTACTGTAACCAGTGATGGAAAATGTACAACTGAAATAAACAAAAGAATAGGAATGGCAAAATGTAATTTTAATGTCATGAAGAACATACTAACATCAAAACAAATAACACCAGGGCTAAAACTAAAAATAGCAAAATGTTACATCTTCTCAATATTCCTATATGGTGCAGAAACATGGACATTAGACAAGAAAACAGAACAGAGAAATTAAGTCTTTGAAATGTGGATATATAGAAGAATAGGTAGAATTGGATGGAAGGAAAAGAAAACAAACGATGAAGTCTTAAAACAACTAAAAATGAAAAGAGAACTACTAAGCATAATTAAAACAAGGCAAATGCGATTTTTGGGCCATGTTAAAAGACACAACAGCCTACTAAAAGTAATCCTGGAGGGGAAAATACAAGGTAAAAGAGGCAGAGGCAGACCAAGATTAACATGGACGAGTAACATCAAAAGATGGACAAGTCAACCTATGACAACCTGCACCATCAAAGCAAGAGACAGAGCAGAATGGCGCTCCATGGTAGCCAACCTTCGTTGCGGAGACGGCACTCGATGATGATGATGATGATGAACGAAGTATTCCAACTGTTTTTCTTTTTTTTTATGATACAAACAAATGCCGATTGCTTCTTTCTGATATTTTTAGGAGTCTTTTTTGTGTTCGCCTCATTGGCCTCTTTAGTCCTTTTTTTATCAGGAAAAACTCACCATTTCTCTGAGAGATCTAATCACTATAACCTCTAATCGTCTTTTCATTTATTTGTCATGATTCACTTGTATAGGTCTGTATTGACTTTCTATAGAACCGATGAATTCTATGTCAGAAATATTCAATTGGAGACCTAGAGGATTATCAGAAATCATCAAAAAGGATTAGTAGAAAATGCCAGAATGATGACGAATCTTTATAGCTAACTTCCACCCACTCCACTACCCCCCCCCCCTTTTTTTTCTGCATAATCAGCATTTGAAAATAAGAGTATCTTTAATCGCAACGTTCATGTTCTACGTTATTTATGTGAAACAAGGAGTAAAAGTGTGGCCCAAACCTGGGACAAACTACGAGGGATATGGACTACACAGACATTGATGCTGTTCATGACACCGCTAGATGGGCCAACACCAACTACTTTGCCGGCACGTGGTCAAGTGGTCAATGAAGGAAAAAGAAGAAGTGCAATCGGATATTCCGAAAACAATAGAGTGTTTACTCATTTCTCGTCAGTTAGTAACACTGCATGCCAGGTGCCATATCAAAAAGTGCAACCAAACTTACCACCACACATTTCTCTTTCCTTAGCCAGTTCGGCAATGACCAGCTTAGACATAACGCGAGTGACTGACAGCTGAAAGTAGGACACACAAAGCACGTGTAGTTTTAATATTAGAGATAATTCACATCAAACACTCAACGTCAGAGTATTACAAGAGAACAGCAACAATCAAATGCTACAAACAATATTTGTTATTATAAATTTATATTGTTATAAATTCAAATAAAGGTTAAAATGATTAAATATTCCCAGATTCAAAAATATTTCGGTTCAAACTATTAATATTTGGTCTCACATTGAAATGTATGAATCTGCTTTACTAAAAATATATTTATCGGTGTTCTGTATTAATATATCAACATGTATGTAGATTGATTCATTGAAAGTATGGATCTACCCTAGCAAATATCTCTATAAATATGAATTAGTGCATGCTAAACAGAAAAGCATAAAGTTATAAAAATTAACATTTCTCAGTTTGACTAAAAAGTCATCTTCAGCGAACACCTTATATTAATAATATCAAAGGCGGCGTTTGTCAACTCAAAGCTGATGACATCTCCATACAGCTTTTCCCGATAGTGGAACCGGTGATGACCACAAGAGCTGTTCATCATTTTCTAGGCATGTTTGTAGCAGATGATCAACAATCATTTCGTCTGTGCCACAATCACGCTCATCAGAGGTTTCTATATCTAAGCTGTTGACAACACGACGCATTTTTTGCGATGGGAGTCAAATTTAAATTATAAATGAATTTCATTGCCTGGAAGTAACAAGACATTCATGTGTTCTTGTGTGTGATTTCGAACGGATTTATTTGTGATAAAATTCGAACGACCATTTCTAAATCACATTTAAGAAAGATCAATACATGTGAGATGCGATGTTTGAGAAAAGTAACAAACAACACAAGAAGAGATGGAATACCAAATGAAACCATAAGAAAAATGGTAGGAATAAAACCCTGCCAAGAATATATAGAACAACAACAACTTAAATGGTTTGGCCACCTGGTCAGAATGAATCCTCACCAATCACCATCAAGGGCGTTCTTCTCGAGAATGCATGGAATAAGACCAAGAGAAAGGCCTAGAAGAAGATGGATAGATGCAGTGATAGAGACATGTAACAACAAAGGAAAATCATTAATTAGACAGTTCGAGCAGCTCAAGAACGACAAATGATATAACCACGACACCTTTTCGGTACCAGTGAAAAAAGAGAAAAGAAGAAGAAGAAAGAAGACAAGTGATACTTCAATCTGTTGTGGCCTGTGCGGAGTCTAACAATTGTTACTTTTTTTTTTCCTGTTGAGCTGGTAGCAGGCATCATTTTTCTGGTAGCTCAGGTGTTCTGTGTTCAATTTGTTCATAAATGACTTCTTACAAGCTTCTTTAATTCATCATAAGCTCTACTTGTATCTAGCTGGTGTAATTTGCTACCTTTCTTTGTTTACCTAATTGTTTCCAGGACTATTGCAATGAAATCAACCGAACCATAGTTCAGCATCTCTGACAGAGCTAATAGAGTATTTCTCTTAGAACATCTCCCTACTCGTAGAACATCTCCTTACTCTTAGAACATCTCCTGATGGTGTCTCCCTGTAACTGTCTGCGTCAAATAGGGTTGACTAACAGAAGCTAGGATGTCCGTGTTCCCTTTAGTTATGGCTGTTACTGAAATAGAAGACCTAGTATTGCAGTACCAGTGGGCTGAACCAGTGGTTCCCAAACATAGCCTGGGATAGAAGAACTCCAAACTCTACAGTAAAAGCCGGGAATGTTAAGACAAGAGCGTTCGGCTTCTCGTGGCAAGGCGCGGTGCCAGGGAGTACGGGTTCGATCCCGCTTCTGACCATATATTGTTCTTCGTTTTTATTCTGTTGTTGTTTGTCTGTCAATTTTTCCGAGTGCTAACACATACTTCTTTGTTCTATTATTCCTCAATGTTAAGATAACCATTACGACCCGCCACATCAATGAGTCAAAGGTCAACCCGCCCACAACAAGTCTGGCATTACATCAACAACTCTTAGATCATTCAAGTCTTCATTAGCATTGCTCCTCAGTGTTCTATCTACTGATAGAGCATCAGTGAAGAATACGGTGCTTTCTTCTTATCTCCTCCTTCAAGAGAGTTCATCTGCAGCTTTGAGAGCTTCTGCTGCTACCTTCAAGTTACTTGACTATTTCCCTGTTGTAACAAAATATTTTCTGTGTTCAATTTTTACGGCAAATGAACATTCTTGCTCCTCTATTTTTCTGTTTAAAAAATTGATGCTCTGGATAAAACAAGACAAAACTCAACGAACGTAAATTAGAATCGCACAATATGAACCCAACCCCAATCATATGAATTTATCCACACAAGATATCAGTTTATTCGTGGATATACCTGTGCTAAATATGATGCTACCAAAATACAATCTAAAACTGAAACTCTAAAGTAGAATTTATTCCTGAGAAAATTAAAGAAACCCGCAACTTAGTTAAACTATTAATAATGATTAATCAGATTTGCTGTAACATTAACTGTTGACTTCCACTTAACACCTGTTAATATCATACAAAGATTACAAATAAAACCAAATTATTAACGCTAAATTGTCATTAAATGTGAATTAAATTAAGCTAAATATGAGTTAAACCATATTTAGTGTACCTCGAAAATGCTAACTATGGACTTCACACGAAATGAGACGTTCAGTTAAACACGCTAAATATTTTATTTGGATACAAATAAAAAGCACATATGTAAATGAAGGATAGCGACAATACCGACGCTTAAAGCTGGTGTGAGGGCCAGAGAAAACTATAGCTGAGCAACTCGACATTTTCATCGCCACTTCCTTGTTTAGTGATTTACAAAACTAATATTGAGATGGGCAAAGTGAGCAGGGATAAGAGAGGGAAGACAAATTCGGTGCTAGTAAAATTACCTGGTGAAGTATGAAACAGGTCGAAACGATAATTGATAAACTCGTTACATAACACACACGCCAATGCGCTTTAGAGGGGACGAGGCAGAACAATCACCGTTACGGTGAACACTTTCAATGGTAGTAAAAGTAAAGTAGTCACGCCAAGTGGCGTATAGGGGAATATGGTGTTAGTGACCATATATTTTACAGACTTTCGGTACATGATCATGGGGTAATGTGGTCGGTATTACGCCCGTGCCGCTTTACTTTCCCAGAAAAAAATCCGGTACCCATTAAAGGCTTTCAATTGTGGTGAACACCTTCAATTACATTGAGCACATTCGAGTATGGTGAACGCCTTCGAGTATGGGGAACATCTTTGAGTAATGTCAACACCTTCGAGTATGGTGAACACCTTCAAGTATGGTGAGCACCATCAAGTGTGGTAAACACCCTCAAGTGTGGTAAACACCCTCAAGTGTGTAAACACCCTCAAGTGTGGTAAACACCTTCAAGTGTGGTGAACACTTTCAAGTATGGTCAACACCTTCAAGTGTGGTGATCACCAAGTATGGTGAACATCTTCAAGTATGGTGAACACAATAAAGCGCTATCAAGGTGTTCAGCAATGCTGTGTCCCAGCCAAATGTAGGACTTTGGTGCTATGAAAATAACAGGAGGGTAACTGGTTGATGGCAGAGCTGGGTTGATCTTAGTGATCTAGAGGAGCACACAAGAACTGCCATGAGTAAGCTCAGAGATCGAGAAACAAACACAAGAACTGTCATGAGTGAGCTCAGAGATCGAGAAACAAACACAAGAACTGTCATGAGTGAGCTCAGAGATCGAGAAACAAACACAAGAACTGCCATGAGTGAGCTCAGAGATCGAGAAACAAACACAAGAACTGTCATGAGTGAGCTCAGAGATCGAGAAACAAACACAAGAACTGTCAAGAGTGAGCTCAGAGATCGAGAAACAAACACAAGAACTGTCATGAGTGAGCTCAGAGATCGAGAAACAATCACAAGAACTGCCATGAGTGAGCTCAGAGATTGATAAACAAACACAAGAACTGTCATGAGTGAGCTCAGAAATCGATAAACAAACACAAGAACTGCCATGAGTGAGCTCAGAGATCGAGAAACAAACACAAGAACTGCCATGAGTGAGCTAAGAAATCTAGAAACAAACACAAGAACTGCCATGAGTGAGCTCAGAAATCGAGAAACAAACACAAGAACTGTCATGAGTGAGCTCAGAGATCGAGAAACATACACAAGAACTGTCATTAGTGAGCTCAGAGATCGAGAAACAATCACAAGAACTATCATGAGTGAGCTCAGAGATCGATAAACAAACACAAGAACTGTCATGAGTGAGCTCAGAGATCGATAAACAAACACAAGAACTGCCAAGAGTGAGCTCAGAAATCGAGAAACAAACACAAGAACTGCCATGAGTGAGCTCAGAAATCGAGAAACAAACACAAGAACTCTCATGAGTGAGCTCAGAGATCGAGAAACAAACACAAGAACTGTCATGAGTGAGCTCAGAGATCGAGAAACAAACACAAGAACTGTCATGAGTGAGCTCAGAGATCGAGAAACAAAGAACTGACATGAGTGAGCTCAGAGATCGAGAAACAAACACAAGAACTGCCATGAGTGAGCTCAGAGATCGAGAAACAAACACAAGAACTGCCATGAGTGAGCTCAGAGATCGAGAAACAAGGAACTGTCATTAGTGAGCTCAGAGATCGAGAAACAAACACAAGAACTGTCATGAGTGAGCACAGAGGTCGAGAAACAAAGAACTGTCATGAGTGAGCTCAGAGGTCGAGAAACAAAGAACTGTCATGAGTGAGCTCAGAGATCGAGAAACAAACACAAGAACTGTCATGAGTGAGCTCAGAGATCGAGAAACAAACACAAGAACTGTAATGAGTGAGCTCAGAGATCGAGAAACAAACACAAGAACTGTCATGAGTGAGCTCAGAGATCGAGAAACAAACACAAGAACTGTCATGAGTGAGCTCAGAGATCGAGAAACAAATAAGAACTGTCATGAGTGAGCTCAGAGATCGAGAAACAAAGAACTGTCATGAGTGAGCTCAGAGATCGAGAAACAAACACAAGAACTGCCATGAGTGAGCTCAGAGATCGAGAAACAAACACAAGAACTGCCATGAGTGAGCTCAGAGATCGAGAAACAAACACAAGAACTGCCATGAGTGAGCTCAGAGATCGAGAAACAAACACAAGAACTGTCATGAGTGAGCTCAGAGATCGAGAAACAAATAAGAACTGTCATGAGTGAGCTCAGAGATCGAGAAACAAAGAACTGCCATGAGTGAGCTCAGAGATCGAGAAACAAACACAAGAACTGCCATGAGTGAGCTCAGAAAGTATGAAGAGACCAAGGACAACTGGAGAAGCACTGTGGAAAGAGAAGAACAAGGGTTGTAACTATGGTATAGTCGAAGACCGTTCTACGGTAAGAAGATTGCTTTTGTGGTACGAGACTCCACAGACACAAAGTTTGACCAACTATTGAATGATTTGTCGACCAGTTCCAAGAAATGAAGGAGGTGTCTAGAAATGAATAGTTCACAATCTGCAGCAATTTAATAGCTAAATTGCTATTTTCTACAGCTATGTCGCTACGTTACTGTTTCCTGCAGCTATATCGCTACGTTACTGTTTCCTGCAGCTATATCGCTACATTACTGTTTTCCGCAGCTATATCGCTACATTACTGTTTTCCGAAGCTATGTCGCTACATTTAATGCAACGAACCAAACACCCATTCATCATAGCAACAAGATGCTAGGACACGTGACAACATTTGTATTCATAAGCAATTATTATATGTAGAACACGGCAAGGACAGACCAGATCTGAGGTATAAGGATGTTGGCAGGGATTCCTTGAGTGAATTCTCTATCAGCGAAAGAAACGGAAAGTCTGGCATCAGATCTTAGCATATAGAGAGTCCAAATAAACAAAAAATGGCACAGTAACATTCAAGGAGACGTTGATGTCAACATTAGAAGACAAAAGGCTGGGAAGAAAAGAGATGAGACCAGGCACCACAAACACATTTTGTTTATTATGTGGTCGGCTCTGCCTATCAAATATTGGCAGATTCAGCCATGGCAGAATAATCATCATCATCATTGGGTGCCGTCTTCAAATCAAAGGTTGGCTACCATGAAGCGTTATTTTACTCTTGTATTGATGGTTGAGCAGCTGCTGAGTAAAACAGCATTCAGCATAAGACACTAATATAATACCAAACTACCGACACATTTCCATTGCTTGCAACCAACCGCTTGTAAAGGTGTCAAAGGCCATAAAACACTGGGTTGCTGTTTTCTACAGTTATGTGTAGCTACTGTACTGTTTTCTACAGTTATGTGTAGCTACTGTACTGTTTTCTACAGTTATGTGTAGCTACTGTACTGTTTTCTACAGTTATATGTTGCTACTGTACTGTTTTCTACAGCTATATGTCGCTACTGTACTGTTTTCTACAGCTATATGTCGCTACTGTACTGTTTTCTACAGCTATATGTTGCTACTGTACTGTTTTCTACAGCTATGTGTTGCTACTGTACTGTTTTCTACAGCTTTATGTCGCTACTGTACTGTTTTCTACAGCTTTATGTCGCTACTGTACTGTTTTCTGCAGCTATGTCGCTACTGTACTGCTTTCTACAGCTATATGTCGCTACTGTACTGCTTTCTACAGCTATATGTCGCTACTGTACTGTTTTCTACAGCTATATGTCGCTACTGTACTGTTTTCTACAGTCATGTGTCGCTACTGTACTGTTTTCTACAGCTGTGTCGCTACTGTAGTTTTCTACAGTTATGTGTCGCTACTGAACTGTTTTCTACAGTTATGTGTCGCTACTGAACTGTTTTCTACAGTTATTTGTCGCTACTGTTCTGTTTTCTACAGCTATATGTCGCTACTGTACTGTTTTCTACAGCTATGTGTAGCTACTGTACTGTTTTATACAGTTATGTGTAGCTACTGTACTGTTTCCTACATCTATATGTAGCTACTGTACTGTTTTCTACAGCTATATGTCGCTACTGTACTGTTTTCTATAGCTATGTCGCTACTGTACTGTTTTCTACAGCTATATGTCGCTACTGTACTGTTTTTCTACAGCTATGTGTAGCTACTGCACTGTTTTCTACAGCTATATGTCGCTACTGTACTGTTTTCTACAGCTATGTCGTTACTGTACTGTTTTCTACAGCTATATGTCGCTACTGTACTGTTTTCTACAGCTATATGTCGCTACTGTACTGTTTTCTACAGCTATATGTCGCTACTGTACTGTTCTCTACAGCTATATGTCGCTACTGTACTGTTTTCTACAGCTATGTCGTTACTGTACTGTTTTCTACAGCTATATGTTGCTACTGTACTGTTTTCTACAGCTTTATGTCGCTACTGTACTGTTTTCTACAGCTTTATGTCGCTACTGTACTGTTTTCTATAGCTATGTCGCTACTGTACTGTTTTCTACAGCTATATGTCGCTACTGTACTGTTTTCTACAGCTATGTCGTTACTGTACTGTTTTCTACAGCTATATGTCGCTACTGTACTGTTTTCTACAGCTATATGTCGCTACTGTACTGTTTTCTACAGCTATATGTCGCTACTGTACTGTTCTCTACAGCTATATGTCGCTACTGTACTGTTTTCTACAGCTATGTCGTTACTGTACTGTTTTCTACAGCTATATGTCGCTACTGTACTGTTTTCTACAGCTATATGTCGCTACTGTACTGTTTTCTACAGCTATATGTCGCTACTGTACTGTTTTATACAGCTATGTGTAGCTGCTGTACTGTTTTCTTCAGCTATGTGTCGCTACTGTACTGTTTTCTACAGCTATGTGTAGCTAATGTACTGTTTTCTACAGCTATATGTCGCTACTGTACTGTTTCTATAGCTATGTGTTTCTGCTGTACTGTTTTCTACAGCTATGTGTCGCTTCTGTACTGTTTTCTACAGCTATATGTCGCTACTGTACTGTTTTATACATATATATGTCGCTACTGTACTGTTTTCTACAGCTAAGTGTGGCTACTGTACTGTTTTATACAGCTATATGTTTCTACTGCACTGTTTTCTACAGCTATGTCGTTACTGTACTGTTTTCTACAGTCATGTGTAGCTACTGTACTGTTTTCTACAGCTATATGTCCCTATTGTACTGTTGTCTACAGCTATGTCGCTACTGTACTGTTTTCTACAGCTATGTCGCTACTGCACTGTTTTCTACAGCTATGTCGCTAATGTACTGTTTTCTACAGCTATATCGCTACTGTACTGTTTTCTACAGCCATGTGTAGCTACTGTGTGTTAGTCACTGAAAAATGTGGGCGTTAAAAGTGACTAATCTCCATACAAAGGTACCGAGAGCACATTCATATTTGTGTGTGTGTATGTGTGTGTGTTATCGCTATTAAAGAAAAAGTAAAATGTAGAGTTTCCATAACCCCCTCTGGTTTATGGGAAATGAAGCTCTTAAGCCATGACCTTTCTTTGAGCATCGGTGCGACATGGTCATACAGGGTCACCGTGCTGGGTCTGCTGAAGAGGATATATGAGCGCTTATGGAGAGCTGTTCAATGTGTGGTGATGACTGACTGACTGACTGACTAACAAAGAGTTATGTTTAAAATAAAGAAACAATAAGTAAAGAAATAATTAATAGATAATAAACAAAATAAATATATAATAAATAAAAAAATAATACATAAATAAATAATTAATAAATAATAAATAAATAAATAAATCATGAATAAATAAATTGATAATAAATATAAAGAATAAATAAATAAATAATAATAAATAAATCATGAATAATAAATAAATAAATACTAAATCAATAAATGATAAATAAATAATAAATAAATAATAAATAAATAATAAATTAATAATAATAAATAAATAATAAATAAATAATAAATAAATAAATAAATAATAATAAATAAATAAATAAATAAATAATAAATAATAAATAAATAAATAATAAATAAATACATAATAAATAAATAAATAATATATAAATAATAAATAAATGATAAATAAATACATAATAAATAAATAAATAATAAATAAATAAATAATAAAAATGAATTTATAAAAGTAGTTCTACTTATATATGTAATCTTCATAGAAGGATTTCGTCTTTCGGTAAGACATGTTGACCATAGACAACTGAACGCTAAAGAATATAAAATTGTCATTGTTCAGCATAATATCTTTAAGAAAGCAAATCTCTAGCCCGATGACAATGGGAGATAAGCGCATGAACATCAGAAGCTTCGGATAAATCTGTTACATTTTAAAAGAAATATTGACCCCAAAAAAAAAAAAAAAATGGTACATTTATTGATCAACCTTTGTTGAGTTTTGTTTCGTAAATGTTTCACCGGCAGCCACAACATTCTCTTCTTTATTTCCGGCTTCTCTTAGTGCTTAATTTGAACACGTGACAGAAGGTTTATCGTCCGTCTTCAATAGAATTAGGCACGACGTTAAGAAAAGCTTTGGGGGTAGGGGGAAGGGATACGTTGTAAAGTATTTCTATAAATTCCCAACATTATTAATAGATGTAGGAGTGTGGTAGAGTGGTGGTAGGAGTGTGGTAGAGTGGTGGTAGGAGTGTGGTAGAGTGGTGGTAGGAGTGTGGTAGAATGGTGGTAGGAGTGTGGTAGAGTGGTGGTAGGAGTGTGGTAGAATGGTGGTAGGAGTGTGGTAGAATGGTGGTAGGAGTGTGGTAGAGTGGTGGTAGGAGTGTGGTAGAGTGGTGGTAGGAGTGTGGTAGAGTGGTGGTAGGAGTGTGGTAGATTAGTGGTAGGAGTGTGGTAGAATGGTGGTAGGAGTGTGGTAGAGTGGTGGTAGGAGTGTGGTAGAGTGGTGGTAGGAGTGTGGTAGAATGGTGGTAGGAGTGTGGTAGAATGGTGGTAGGAGTGTGGTAGAGTGGTGGTAGGAGTGTGGTAGAGTGGTGGTAGGAGTGTGGTAGAGTGGTGGTAGGAGTGTGGTAGATTAGTGGTAGGAGTGTGGTAGAGTGGTGGTAGGAGTGTGGTAGAGTGGTGGTAGCAGTGTGGTAGTGTGGTGGTAGGAGTGTGGTAGTGTGGTGGTATGAGTGTGGTAGTGTGGTGGTATGAGTGTGGTAGAGTGGTGGTAGGAGTGTGGTAGTGTGGTGGTAGGAGTGTGGTAGTGTGGTGGTAGGAGTGTGGTAGTGTGGTGGTAGGAGTGTGATAGTGTGGTGTAGGAGTTTGGTATAGTGGTGGTAGGAGTGTGGTCGTGTGGTGGTAGGAGTGTGGTAGAGTGGTGGTAGGAGTGTGGTAGAGTGGTGGTAGGAATGTGGTAGAGTGGTGGTAGGAGTGTGGTAGAGTGGTGGTAGGAGTATGGTAGGAGTGTGGTAGAGTGGTGGTAGGAGTGTGGTAGAGTGGTGGTAGGAGTGTGGTAGAGTGGTGGTAGGAGTATGGTAGAGTGGTGGTAGGAGTGTGGTAGAGTAGTGGTAGGAGAGTGGTAGTAGGAGTATGGTAGAGTGGTGGTAGGAGTTTGGTAGAGTAGTAGTAGGAGAGTGGTAGTAGGAGTGTGGTAGAGTGGTGGTAGGAGTGTGGTAGAGTGGCAGTTAGTGAACTAGTCTGTTGAGAACAAAGTAAGATTGCGATCGACGATTTGAATGTTCATGCAGTTTTAAATAAATGAGATTTTTTTCTGGGAAAGAAAAGCTGCACTTATGTAATGCTGACCACCAAAGAATTGTATGTCGGTAGTTGAAACAAAAATGTATGTCGGTGGTTGAAACAAAAATGTATGTCGGTGGTTGAAACAAAAATGTATGTCGGTGGTTGAAAAAAACAATGTATGTCGGTGGTTGAAAAAAACAATGTATGTCTGTCAGACAAGGCTGTGTTCTGTCGCCGGATTTGTTTTCACTTTACAGCGAATATATTATGAGATCAATAGTAGACAAAAAAGGAATTGAAGTCAACGGTCACAACATAAATAATGTGCGATATGCGGATGACACAGTCTTAATAGCAGAGACAGAGAACGAACTACAAGAAATGATAGTCATAATAGTGGAAGAAAGCAACAAGAAAGGTCTCAGTCTGAATAGTAAGAAAACAGAAGTAATGGTTATATCGAATTAACAATCATCACCATCATGCAGCGGGTGTCCGGTTAGCGCAATCGATAGGCGGTTGGCTTACCACGGCAACAGCCGGGGTTCGTACCCTGGCGAGGACACCTGGGTTTTACTAATTCCCTAAAAATTAGTAGGAGCCGCGATAGCTCAGTGGTTAGTGAACTGGACTACTACGGACAAGGGGTAGGGTTCGATCCCAACCGACGGCTCCGGGTTCACCCAGCCTTAAATGGGTACCGGATTTTTTCTGGGAAAGTAAAAGCAGCACGGGCGTAATACCGACCACATTACCCCAAAAATCATGTGCTGAAGGTCTGTAAAATATAGGGTCACTAACACCATATTTCCCTATACGCCACTCGGCGTGACGGGGGGTACTTTACTTTTACTTACCATCATGCAGCATAAAAATAAACGAGACAAATCTGAAACAAGGGCAACGTTTCAAATACTTGGGCACAATAATAACATCATATGGGAGATGCACCACAGAAATAAAAAGCAGAATAGCTCAGGCCAAAATAGCATTTCAGAAAATGAAAAATATCTTATGCAACAAATCTATGTCAATAAAAATGAGAAAGAGAGTTCATCGGTGCTATATAGAACCAATTCTGACCTATGGAAGAGAATCATGGACAGTAGACAAACAAATGAAAAGACGATTAGAGGCCACAGAGATGTGATTTCTCAGAAGAATGTTGAAAGTTCCCTGGACAGATAAAAAGACCAATGAGGAAGTTCTCAAAGAGGCCAACAACAAAAAGGGAGCTCTTAAAAAACATCAGAAAGAAGCAATCAACATTTTTCGGGCACATCATGAGAAGAGGAAAATTGGAATACTTGGTTACAACTGGCAAAATAAAAGGAAAGAGAGATCGCGGACGACAAAGAGAGAAAATACTGGATAGCTTGGTGTCATGGCATGGAAAACATTCAACAACAGAACTGATACGATGCACTGTAGATAGAAGATTGTGGAGGGACATGATCGCCTACGCCAACCGGCAGGGTACATGATGATGATGATGATGATGATGTCTGTGGTTGAAAAAAAGAATGTATGCCGGTGGTTGAAACAAAAATGTATGTCGGTGGTTGAAACAAAAATGTATGTCGGTGGTTGAAAAAAACAATGTATGTCGGTGGTTGAAAAAAACAATGTATGTCGGTGGTTGAAACAAACAATGTATGTCGGTGGTTGAAACAAACAATGTATGTCGGTGGTTGAAACAAACAATGTATGTCTGTGGTTGAAACAAACAATGTATGTCGGTGGTTGAAAAAAACAATGTATGTCGGTGGTTGAAACAAAAATGTATGTCGGTTGTTGAAAAAAACAATGTATGTCGGTGGTTGAAACAAACAATGTATGTCGGTGGTTGAAACAAAAATGTATGTCTGTGGTTGAAACAAAAATGTATGTCGGTGGTTGAAAAAAACAATGTATGTCGGTTGTTGAAAAAAACAATGTATGTCGGTGGTTGAAAAAAACAATGTATGTCGGTGGTTGAAACAAACAATGTATGTCTGTGGTTGAAACAAACAATGTATGTCGGTGGTTGAAACAAACAATGTATGTCGGTGGTTGAAACAAACAATGTATGTCGGTGGTTGAAACAAACAATGTATGTCGGTGGTTGAAACAAACAATGTATGTTGGTGGTTGAAACAAACAATGTATGTCGGTGGTTGAAACAAACAATGTATGTCGGTGGTTGAAAAAAACAATGTATGTCGGTGGTTGAAAAAAACAATGTATGTCGGTGGTTGAAAAAAACAATGTATGTCGGTGGTTGAAACAAACAATGTATGTCGGTGGTTGAAAAAAACAATGTATGTCGGTGGTTGAAACAAACAATGTATGTCGGTGGTTGAAACAAAAAGCTTTTATTTACGCTACTGTTGTGGTTTAGGGGAGTACAATTATGTGAAGTTCATGGAATAGCATGTCATAGAGGTTGTGAATTATGTTGCTGTACTATCAGAGTATAGGAGAGAAACATTGTTGGAGACGGAAAGATCACAACTTTCATGATGACTCTATAGTTTCATGTTCAGATCAAGGATCTGAAAGAAGACAAAATGCGGCACCCATGGGGCCATGAACAAATATTAGCAAGAACGTGAAAACAACTGACATTCTGGCAAGAGTTTTGGCGGATTCTGTTTAAGTGCGAATTCTGATGATAATGATCCGTGCTGAGTCATCTAATAGCCAGATGATCTCACACCGTAGTTGATGATGTTCTGGCCTTTAGGACAAGCCGTACGAGTATATTTGTTTCCTCACATGCCAAAGTACTTAAATAGTATTTATATCTTTTATTTGTCATAATTTGTTTCACTGGTTGCAAATTATTGATAAATCCACGTTTGATTATAACCTCGTCACTGTGCTTGTCTAGTTATTTTCCTCTACGTTTGGTTGATTTCAACCAAAGCAACAGACCTGTTATTTTCTTCATTTTTTGAGTTGCAACTTGTATGTTATTCATTGACGTAACTAATTTGTCTTGGTTGCTACCCTCACCGACATAATCAATATTCAGGTTAGAAGGCTGACTTCTCTCAGCAAACGAATCGGATAACCATTGAGATATTTACTGAGTTGGAGGTCATCCAGCTATAAATAGATGTCTGACTAATGGTACACTCCTAAGCGATCCTTTAAATGTATGGTTTACTATAAAAGCACATACACATTTACAAGAAAGATAATTTAAAAGAAAGGGTTCCTTTCACGCCTTAAAGCGTATGGGGAATAACTCATACATCGTTCCTACATTGTCGGCACATACAAACACCAAAACTTAACACTCGATTTTTGTTGACAAACTCCAGTACTAGCTGAAGGCTGTCTGAACTTAGACACCGCCAGTAAGGATCAACCTTAGTTGTTGCACTAACCACTGAGCTAGCGCGATTCCTGCATACAAATAGATAGATGATCCCGTGTAGAGTGGAAGAGGGATGGGTAAACAAAGCAGAATAAAATCACAACTGTTATTTGGGCTTTCAATAGTTTGATTCATAAAGAGCTGCACAAAAACAAGACGTTAGGGGTAAAGTGAGCCAAAAACAAGAAGTTAGGCGTAAAGTGAGCCAAAAACAAGAAGTTAGGCGTAAAGTGAGCCAAAAACAAGAAGTTAGGCGTAAAGTGAGCCAAAAACAAGAAGTTAGACGTAAAGTGAGACAAAAACAAGAAGTTAGACGTAAAGTGAGCCAAAAACAAGAAGTTAGACGTAAAGTGAGACAAAAACAAGAAGTTAGACGTAAAGTGAGACAAAAACAAGAAGTTAGACGTAAAGTGAGACAAAAACAAGAAGTTAGACGTAAAGTGAGACAAAAACAAGAAGTTAGACGTAAAGTGAGACAAAAACAAGAAGTTAGACGTAAAGTGAGACAAAAACAAGAAGTTAGACGTAAAGTGAGACAAAAACAAGAAGTTAGACGTAAAGTGAGACAAAAACAAGAAGTTAGGCGTAAAGTGAGACAAAAACAAGAAGTTAGGCGTAAAGTGAGACAAAAACAAGAAGTTAGACGTAAAGTGAGACAAAAACAAGAAGTTAGACGTAAAGTGAGACAAAAACAAGAAGTTAGACGTAAAGTGAGACAAAAACAAGAAGTTAGACGTAAAGTGAGACAAAAACAAGAAGTTAGGCGTAAAGTGAGACAAAAACAAAACGTTAGAAGACCTTCATTTTGTAGATGACAGCCTCTATTTTGTAGATGACAGCCTCTATTTTGTTGATGACAGCCTCCATTTTGTAGATGACAGCCTCCATTTTGTTGATGACAGCCTCTATTTTGTAGATGACAGCCTCCATTTTGTAGATGACAGCCTCAATTTTGTAGATAACAGCCTCCATTTCGTAGATGACAGCCTCCATTTTGTAGATGACAGCCTCTATTTTGTAGATAACAGCCACTATTTTGTAGATGACAGCCTCTATTTTGTAGATGACAGCCTCCATTTTGTAGATGACAGCCTCCATTTTGTAGATGACAGCCTCCATTTTGTAGATGACAGCCTCCATTTTGTAGATGACAGCCTCCATTTTGTAGATGACAGCCTCTATTTTGTAGATGACAGCATCTATTTTGTATATAACAGCCTCTATTTTGTAGATAACAGCCTCTATTTTGTAGATAACGTTGTCTTGATTTTGTAGAGAACGTAGTCTCCATTTTGTAGATAACAGCCTCTATTTTGTAGATGACAGCCTCTATTTTGTAGCTGACAGCCTCTATTTTGTAGATAACGTAGTCTCCATTTTGTAGATAACAGCCTCCATTTTGTAGATGACAGCCTCCATTTTGTAGATGACAGCCTCTATTTTGTAGATGACAGCCTCTATTTTGTAGATGACAGCCTCTATTTTGTAGATGACAGCCTCTATTTTGTAGATAACAGCCTCTATTTTGTATATGACAGCCTCTATTTTGTAGATGACAGCCTCTATTTTGTAGATAACGTAGTCTCCATTTTGTAGATAACAGCCTCTATTTTGTAGATAACAGCCTCTAATTTGTAGATAACGTAGTCTCCATTTTGAAGATGACAGCCTCTATTTTGTAGATAACGTAGTCTCCATTTTGTAGATAACAGCTTCCATATTGTAGATAACAGCCTCCATTTTGTAGATAACAGCCTCTATTTTGTAGATAAGTCTCCATTTTGTAGATAACAGCCTCTATTTTGTAGATAACGTAGTCTAAATTTTGTAGATAACAGCCTCTATTTTGTAGAAGACAGCCTCTATTTTGTAGATAACAGCCTCCATTTTGTAGATAACAGCCTCCATTTTGTAGATAACAGCCTCCATTTTGTAGATAACAGCCTCCATTTTGTAGATAACAGTCTCTATTTTGTAGATAACAGCCTCTATTTTGTAGGTAACGTAGTCTCCATTTTGTAGATAACAGCCTCCATTTTTTAGATAACAGCCTCTATTTTGTAGATAACGTAGTCTCCATTTTGTAGATAACGTAGTCTCCATTTTGTAGATAACAGCCTCCATTTTGTAGATAACAGCCTCCATTTTGTAGATAACAGCCTCTATTTTGTAGATAACAGCCTCCATTTTGTAGTTAACGTGGTCTCCATTTTGTAGATAACAGCCTCCATTTTGTAGATAATAGTCTCTATTTTGTAGATAACAGCCACTATTTTGTAGGTAACGTAGTCTCCATTTTGTAGATAACAGCCTCCATTTTTTAGATAACAGCCTCTATTTTGTAGATAACGTAGTCTCCATTTTGTAGATAACGTAGTCTCCATTTTGTAGATAACAGCCTCCATTTTGTAGATAACAGCCTCCATTTTGTAGATAACAGCCTCTATTTTGTAGATAACAGCCTCTATTTTGTAGATAACAGCCTCTATTTTGTAGATAACAGCCTCTATTTTATAGTTTACTTAGTCTTCATTTAGTAGAAGACTGAGTCTCCATTTTGAAGATGACTTATTCTCCAATTCGTAGATGACTTATTCTCCAATTTGTAGATGACTTTTTCTCCAATTTGTAGATGACGTAGTCTCAATTTTGTAGATGCCTTATTCTCCCAATTGTAGATGACTTATTCTCCAATTTGTAGATGACTTATTCTCCAATTTGTAGATGACTTATTCTCCAATTTGTAGATGACTTAGTCTCAATTTTGTAGTTGACTTATTCTCCAATTTCTAGATGACTTATTCCCCAAGTAGATGACTTATTCTCCAATTTCTAGATGACTTATTCTCCAATTTCTAGATGGCTTATTCTCCAATTTCTAGATGGCTTATTCTCCAATTTGTAGATGACTTATTCTCCAATTTGTAGATGACTTATTCTCCAATTTGTAGATGACTTATTCTCAAAATTGTAGATGACTTTTTCTCCAATTTGTAGATGACTTATTCTCCAATTTGTAGATGACTTATTCTCCAATTTGTAGATGACTTATTCTCCAATTTGTAGTTGACTTATTCTCCAAGTAGATGACTTTGTATCCAAGTAGATGACTTAGTCTCCAATTTGTAAATGACTTAGTCTCCAATTTGTAGATGACTTATTCTCCAAGTAGATGACTTAGTCTCCAATTTGTAGATGACTTAGTCTCCAAGTAGATGACTTAGTCTCCAATTTGTAGATGACTTATTAACCAAGTAGATGACTTATTCTCCAATTTGTAGATGACTTATTCTCCAATTTGTAGATGACTTATTCTTCAAGTAGATGACTTATTCTCCAAGTAGATGACTTATTCTCCAATTTGTAGATGACTTATTCTCCTAGTAGATGACTTAGTCTCAATTTTGTAAATGACTTATTCTCCAATTTGTAGTTGAATTATTCTCCAATTTGTAGATGACTTATTCTCCAATTTGTAGATGACTTATTCTCCAAGTAGATGACTTAGTCTCAATTTTGTAGATGACTTATTCTCCAATTTGTAGATGACTTATTCTCCAATTTGTAGATGACTTATTCTCCAATTTGTAGTTGACTTATTCTCCAATTTGTACTTGACTTATTTTCCAATTTGTAGATGACTTATTCTCCAATTTGTAGATGACTTATTCTCCAATTTGTAGATGACTTATTCTCCAATTTGTAGTTGACTTATTTTCCAATTAGTAGATGACTTTTTCTCCAATTTGTAGATGACTTATTCTCCAATTTGTAGATGACTTATTGTCCAATTTATAGATGACTTAGTCTTCATTTTGTAGATGACAGCCTCCATTTTGTAAATTACTTAGTCTCCATTTTTTAAATGATTTAGTCTCCATTTTGAGATGACTTAGTCTCCATTTTAAGATGACGTAGCCTCCTTTTTCAGCGCAACACTTGACTACTTTCCTTTGCTACTGAATCTGTGTCTCATGATAAATAAATATCTGCACCCAGTTTGTACTGGGAACACGCATAAAAGGCGATTTTTCATTTCTTCTTTCTAATCCATGATGTTTTTTTTTAACAAATGGCTTGTTATTAAAAAAAAAAGAATTTCATTAATTTTTTAAAACTTTCAAATTAATTTTTCTCTCCCACATTTTAGATCAGCGGAATCATTTATTTTAAAATCGGATTTCAATAATTGATCAATTTTTTTTAGTTTGCCTCCTTCGCGTTCAGAGCAACCGTTTCGATTATTCTATCAGCAAGTCTTAACAAGTCTATCAGCAAGTCTTACCAAGTCTATCAGCAAATCTTACCAAGTCTGTTAGCAAGTCTTACCAACTGATTTACTTGTATTCTGATTCACTTTTAAAATGTATTGCAACCGATTCATGCAACTTCAGGTTTATAACAACTAACATATCCGTTTAAATTCTTTAGGAGTTAAGTAACATCTGAATTCAACTTACTGGATATAACTTTCTCTTTCCGAGCCAACATCCATTTGCCCAGGGCTGCCACAAGGCTCACCATGGTCATCAGTTCTATTTAACGTGTACACAATAACGATCACGGAACAACAGCTGGATGGGCGGGGAAGAACTATGACTTTTGCTAATGATATTCTGGTATATCGACAGGGAAGAGACAGACGGGGAATCGCCTCCACAGTGCAAGACGAACTCGATCGCATTTCTTCCTGGTGTGGAGTTTGAGTTGCCTTGGTTAAACCTAATAAAGCATCGGTTTCATGGTTCTCCGTTAACAATCATATCGTTAATACGACCACACCAGTAGTACGAATGGGAGCTGATGAGGTGACCATGAACAAGTTGATGACATACGTCGGAGTTAAGTTTGATCGCAGCCTGTGTTTTTGTGACCACGTTGACTATGTGATAACAAAATCCCGCAAAGGATTAGCCGCCTTGAAGGTCATGGCAGCTGCCAACATCGAGCAGAGGCTACTTACTCTTCTGTTCCAGGGATTAGCCCTCGCACCAATCGAGTATGTCCTGGCAATTCTTACTGTCAGTACGACTCAAATTGACAGGCTGGAGAAAATACAGAATGAAGTCATGCGCATTATCTTGGGGTATACGAGGGACACTCCCTGTGTAGCAATGAGGTATCTTCTTGACTTTTCAACCATGGATGACAGAATCAACATCTGGAGGGCACGACCATACCTGAAGATTAGTACAGATAAAGAGCATCCATTGCACCACGAGCTCAACACAGGGTAAGGTGCCAGGCTAAAAAGAGGCAAATCATGGGTGGGGCGAGCAGATGTCATAAAACAGGTCTGTGGGCTTACCTATATCAGCGTTGACGAGGAGTGAATACCGGTGCCTACATCATTCAAGGGGATATTCTCGAGTATTGTCACACTCGACAGGAAAAGTAGGGAACAGAACTCAATGCGGAGGTCAACGGTCTCATCTGCGATAACACTGATGAGAAAGATGCAGTCATCTATACAGACGGATCTGTAATACGACACCAAAGAAGTGCATTTACAGCACGCTCGGCAGGCAGAATAGTCAAAGAAGACAGTGGTGCATACGTCGTGACCACGAGTAGCATGACAATGGAGGCGATGGCAGTGACCAATGCATTCATCTGGTTAGAGTCACAAGACTACACCCACGCCTGTATACTGAGTGATTCGATGAGCATGATAAAAAAAATGGAGGCGGGCTCTCTACGCATGCAATGGTTAGAGTCATTGCAGAAGTCAAAGATACGTAAGGTCACTTTTGTCTATGTCCCTGGACATGCGGGAGTACGGGGAAATGAAAGAGCGGACAGGTTGGCTCAACCAATGGATCGGTCGGACATCATCAGTGCCCTCCGAGATGTGGGAAGAGCACAGGATTTCGACAACCACAAATCCACGTCACTCCTTCGGATGAAAGAGATGGGAGTTAAAATGGGCACAGCCAGAAATGAGAAACTTAGTGGGCGTGTAAGAAGACTAATCAACCAACACAGAACTGGAGTCGTCAGTCGCTGGACACTGTGGGACTTGCTGAAGAGGGGATCTGAGCGCCTATGGACATGTTCGGAGTGCAATGATGATGACCCGCAAATAACTCATGTGTTTAAGCTCACTTTTAAACTTACACAACTTTTAGGTTGAAATGACTTCCGAGTTTAAGTCATAATTGAGTTTTAATAACTTTGGGGGTTTAAATGACTTGTGACTTTATGTGAATATTGAGTTGACTAACTTTTGGGTTGAACTAACCTTTTGCTGAGTTTGACTGGTTATTTTAGATTCTAGTATTTTAATAGCAGTAGAAGGTTGAATGCATCAATAACATTAAAATGAACAACTATTCTCTAATTTCTCTTCACTTTTAAATGTATTGTATAATTTGGGAGAAGTAAATGTTCGAAAAGTTCTCTCAAACAAGCGGAAGAAGATTGATCCACAAGAAGCTTAACGTTGTCAAATCAGATCGTTGTGCAAAATAGGAATTCTGGACAGAGAAAAAAACATGTATTTTACCTGCTGACGTAAGTTCTTTGTTCGGGGTTTCCCAACCTCGAGATTTTCTGTTAGAAAATAGGGCTGCCTGGTTTGATACTGATCAATCATAGCATTCATAGACAAGTGCATGTTCACAAGAGAAACGTGTGGTCACTAATGCTTCCGGGAGAACTATGCTTCTGTTTGATTTCTTCCTCCCGTCCTTACTCTCGCCCTCTCACTGGAAACCGCATGTGATGTTAAACGACAGAGCTGTCCGTAGTCCTGTTTGTCTCTATCTAAGAGTAACCTCCCGATATCTCTCAGCGTGGCGGCTCTTCCATGCGTTAACGATTGAATAAGTTCGCTTTAAGAAGATACGAAACGAGACTAGCTGATAACGTCTGCTCATTCGTTAGGAAAAGTCTGTATAGCTATGACAAGACTTCACGCAATTTATCTCGGTTAGAATAGAATGGATGATTAAAACAAGGAAATACAGTTGAAGAAAAGGAGTTGAAAGGAAGAAATAAAGTAGAGAACAACGACAATAGTAAAGAAGTCAGATAGAAAGGATAGCAATAAAAGTGAAAAAAAAAAATTGAAAATGAGACCAAAAGCAGGTACAAAAAAGGCAAAGTGTGTAAATAACACGAATGATTCCTTTAGAAGCAAAGATGACAGAAATATTAAAGTAAGGAATGTATATAGATAAAAGAAAGCAGAAAAAACATGAAGAAAAAGGTCCTGAAGAAATAAAGGTAACAGTAATAATGTAGTAAGAAAGACGTGAAGAAAAAGACAGGTAACAAATGACACGAAGAAAAAGACAGGAAACAAAAGACACGAAAAAAAGACAGGAAACAAGACACGAAGAAAAAGTGATGAGAGACAGGGGAAAAATCATGAAGGAAATGTAATTGTGAAAGGCAGGGAAAACAGACATTCATAAAAAGACATTCACAAAAAGGCAGAAAGAAAAAGACAGAAAAAAGGACATGAAGAAAGAGACAGAAAGAAAAGACAGAAAGAAACAGGAAGAAAAGACACGAAGAAAAAGACAGAAAGAAAAAAGACACGAAGAAAAGGTCATAAAGAAAGATACAGGAAAATGATATGAAGAAAAAGTAATGAAGAAAGAGACATGGGAAAAAGTAACAAAGAAAGAGACAAGAAAAGTAAAGACACGAAGAAAAAGATATGAAGAAATGAAGGTGACATTAATAATGAAGAAATGAAGACAAAGATAAAGACATGAAAAAGACAGGAACAAATGAAGGTGATAGGAAGAAATGGAACTGAAAAGGAAAAAAAAACAAGAGAGAGGTTAAAAAAAAACTAAATAAAAAAAGCCTGTTATAAGAAGAAAGATGTCGCTCATTCTTCACAAAGAGACATATACAATGGCTGACATAATGTTGAAACCTTTACGCTGCTCAAGGCAGACGTGATCAATAGCAAACGTGAATGAGCGGAAAATCACATCATGTGAAATGAGAAAGGATTCAAACTATGGGGAAGTTCACACAATAAACCGTTTCCGAGTGGGGGGCAATTAATGAGGACAGGAAAAAGGAGATTAGAGATGGCAACTGAAATAATAAAGGGTAATTGAAGACTCGCGTAATTAACGGAAAATGGGAAAGATGCAGGCCTGTTTCACATCAAGGACTGGACAGAAGTAAACAACAGTGTTCGTAATTAAAGGTGGGACGAGAATGAGGAGTCCAAGTCGCCTTTACAAAGCAGCAAGCAGAAACGTCAGGGGAAGGAAGGTAGGCACAAATAACGAGACTACACAACAATGATTAATTACAAGGTGACTGGTAGTAGTATCTCCTAGAACATAAAGCAAGACATGAAGAGATGAAAGCTGGAGTTTAATTATGAGATCAAAGTTATGTTAAAACATGAGATCAAAACTACATTAAAATCATATTTAAAAATATACTCTATTAGAAAAGAACAAAACAAAACAAAAACTTGAGAGCACACCATATTATGAGAATAAGTTTTATAAAACAGGCATACAAAGACAGTTGTATTGACAATAAAGACAGATTAGATCAAAGTTACACGAAAACATAAAACAAAAATATGTGCCAAAATATCTAATCTAAACTATTTTAATAACATAAGTTGTATGAGGATAGTGGATGTTAAAGTACATATATAATGACAAAATATAGTAAAAGCTAAAGATCAATCAATGTGATATTACTATTATTTTATACGAATTATTTTGTTATATAAATACTATAAACATTATATATTTAAATAGTTGGCCTTTTGGCGGGCCTTTGTCGTCTTGACAGACGGTTGGTAGCAAGCAATCATGACAGGTCAGGAGTTTGGTCACACTATTTGTGTCTTGGGGGCCTCGGTAGCCGAGTTGGGAAAACCACCCGACTGGACTACCGACGTTCGGACAACCCGTGTTCGATTCCCGCTGGGAGCAGTGTGAGTTGTACTCGTGGTTGGACAAAAAAAATACCCCCACGGTCGACCCAGCCGTTGGCAGAAATGGGTACCAGGGTATTACCCTGGGAAGGTGAGGAATGTCGCCTCGCATCTGAGTTTCGATGCTTGAGGAGACACTATACAGAAATCTCCGAACATTTCTGGATAGGAGACCGAGCACATATGGGTGGAACTCGCGTGCTAAGACACCGGTTCAAGTCTTGTACTTGACCTTGACCTTTATTTGTGTCTTGGGCTGGATGTTTTTGTTGAACAAATTCTCTTGTGGCTGAATCTGCCAATATTTGTTAGACAGATTCAACCGCAGAACGAACACGATGTATTCCTGGTGCCCGGCTGGACTTTTCTCCTGCCCCATTTGTCTTCTGAATTTGATATCAACGCTGTCTTGACTTCTTTTTTTTTAATGTTTGTTCTCCACGTGCTACGATGTGCAGCCAAATCATCCCAGTTCTTTCACTGATAGAGAATTCACTCAAGGAAGCCCTGCAAATATCCTTAAATCTCAGCAGTGGTCTGCCCTTTGATCTCTTTCACTGATAGAGAATTCACTCAAGGAAGCCCTGCAAATATCCTTAAATCTCAGCAGTGGTCTGCCCTTTGATCTCTTTCACTGATAGAGAATTCACTCAAGGAAGCCCTGCAAATATCCTTACATCTCAGCAGTGGTCTGCCCTTTGATCTCTTTCACTGATAGAGAATTCACTCAAGGAAGCCCTGCAAATATCCTTAAATCTCAGCAGTGGTCTGCCCTTTGGTCTAAATTGAAAATGCAATATTTGTTTGCCATTCTTCTTGCATGACCCTGCCACCTTAGTCTCCGACTTCTAAGTGTGATGGAAGATTTGCTTGTTCTACGACATATATTTATATCCAGTATATACAATAATGGGGAGCCACGATAGCTCAGTGGTTAATGAACTCGACTACAAAGGACAAAAGGTAGGATTCGATCCCAACCGACGGCTTCCGTGTCACCCAGCCTTTAATGGGTACCGGATTGTTATGGGAAGGTAAAGCGGCACGGGCGTAATACCGACCACATTACCACAAAAATCATGTGTCGAAGGTCTCTAAAATTTATGGTCACTAACACCCTATTACCTATACGCCACTTGGCGTGACGGGGGTACTTGACTACTACTATATACAAAAATGACACAATATCTATGGTGATAATGAGTAAAATGAATTAACAGAATAACGACAGGCAGTGCACGCTTGGAACACCAATGCTAAAGTAGCCCCGTTATATGGCTGTGGAACATAGAGAAAACAACAACAGACACGATAATGCAAACTTTCTTGAAAGGATGCTTGGACAGAATACAAATCTGGAAATGCCACTGCAAAATTACTGACAGAAAATTATTGGGAATGCACAGGACAAAAACTAGGGAGCCTCGATAGCTCAGTGGTTAGTGAACTGGACTACCACGGACAAGGGGTAGGTTTCGATCCCAACCGACGGCTTCCGGGTTCATCCAGCCTTTAATGGGTACCGGATTTTTTTCTGGGAAAGTAAAGCAGCACGGGCGTAATACTGACCACATTACCCCAAAAATCATGTGCTGAAGGTCTGTAAAATATAGGGTCACTAACACCATATTTCCCTATACGCCACTTGGCGTGACGGGGGTACTTTACTTTTTTACAGGACAAAAACAGGTGAGCAAAGAGATGTGACAAACACCGGTGAACAAGGGGATGGGACAAACACAGGTGATCAAAGAGATGTGACAAACACAGGTGAACAAGGGGATGTAACAAACACAGGTGAACAAAGGGATGGGACAAACACAGGTGAACAAAAGATGTGACAAACACGATATCGCTGGATGAGAACATACTGCTGAAGGCCACTGAGACACAACGGGTCCTTTCTTTGAATCTCCAGGGGAAGAGACACAAAAGAAAGTTCTAGTACAGTAGAGCTTCGTACTTTAAACGTTCCAGATCTCGAACGTTATATTCGAGAGAATTCTGATCCGGAGTTCGAACGAAACCTGCTTCCACATTCGAACTGCGAATGCGCAGGCATAGTGAAAAAAAAAATGACACCAGTAAAATGCATTCTGTGCTCTCTTGATCGCCCACGCCAACTTTTGCATCTGTGTCTTCGCAGTGCTTTGCTCGCTTTATTATTAATGAGTTTGGTTGGAGGCTTGTTCTATCGACGATCTAGAAGAATAAGGAAATTAGCGAGAATTTTGAAAGCGATAAGCGAACAGTGGATATAGAAAAAAGAGAAAGTAATCCAAAATACCTAACAAGCAGAGCTAAGAGAGAGAATGAGAGAAAGAGAGAGAGAGAGAGAGAGAGAGAGCACTACAGTTATTTGATGTCCTTATGGAAGAGGTTTCCCCATCTAAACATTAACTTTTCCTCTCCGTTAGTGACACGAGACAACACCCACCACTAAGTTACAGTCAATACAATTTTCATGTTATTATACTCACATATATTATTTATTGTTTTCACTTGTTAAATTATTACTTAGGGCATTACATTGCATTATGTCTATCTTAGATTGTTTATACTCGGTGTTTAAATTGATCAAAATGGGCATCGCGTGGGTCTGAGAACGGATTAATACCGCTGTATCTGTAGGACAAGAAATCATTCAGACTTTTTGGCACGGGGTTCTTGCTGGTAGAACGAATTAAGTTCGAATTGCGAGGTACAGCTGTATACTTGGGAAAGACAGGTAGCAGCAGAGATGAAGAGGTCTTAACGGAATGGCACCATAGAAGACGGTTTTGAAAAAAGTTAGAAAGGTTCATACTCCACGGGGAATTCAAAAATAGGAAATAAGAATGGCACAACATTACTGGAAGCAAAGTTGAAGAAATATAACAAAAGGTATATGGAAACAACAAGAAGAAATAAATACTCGTCTCAACGAAGGAAAGGTTATCTGGAAAAATAACAATTTAAACAAATCTTTCTGTTTCTGTACAGCTAGATTTTGGTGGGCTCCATAGACTTCCTGTGAGAGTTTAA
This sequence comes from Megaustenia siamemsis, assembly GCA_032433765.1. Lineage (NCBI taxonomy): Eukaryota > Metazoa > Mollusca > Gastropoda > Stylommatophora > Ariophantidae > Megaustenia > Megaustenia siamemsis. The sequence goes on from JAVIAB010000001.1 coordinate 47,844,679, forward strand.
TTGTCCATAATTTACTTTCAAATGTCAAAATAGGTTCTAGACAACACTCAGCACATTTGTTTTAATGTATTTTGTTGGAGTGTAATATTAAAAATATAAGAGTCTATTAAGAATGCAATGAACAGCAAAACGATAACGTTTTGAAAGATGTTGAGAATGCCATGAACAGCAAAATAAATAAAAAAAGAAAACATTTTGAAAGATGCCAAAGCAAATACGACAGTCTTTTCTAACTTCAAGGGGAAATAATCATGATTCACTGGTTATGGATAGGAAAAGTGGACAGCTGGAAGTTTTTTGAGAAACAAAACAAAATTGATTGAAATAGAGAGAAAAACAAGGCGAAAAAAGATTCCGCACCGTTGAACAGAATGGATTGGTAGCTAACCAACAACATAATGGTTTGGTAGTTATTCAACAAAAGAATGGTGTGGTAGCTGGCCAACAATAGTATGGTTCGGTAGCTGGCCAACAACAGAATGGTTTAGTAACTAGCCAACAACAGAATGGTTTAGTAACTAGCCAACAACAGAATAGTTTGGTAGCTGGCCGACAATAGAATGGTTTGGTAATTAGCCAACAACAGAATGGTTTGGTAACTGGCCAACAACAGAATGGTGTGGTAACTGGCCAACAACAGAATGGTGTGGTAACTGACCAACAACAGAATGGTTTGGTAACTGACCAACAACAGAATGGTTTGGTAACTGACCAACAATAAAATGGTTTGGTAACTAGCCAACAACAGAATGGTTTGGTAACTAGCCAACAACAGAATGGTTTGGTAGCTGGCCAACAACAAAATGGTTTGGTAGCTGGCCAACAACAGAATGGTTTGGTAACTGGCCAACAACAGAATGGTTGTTTGGTAGCTGGCCAACAACAGAATGGTTTGGTAACTGGCCAACAACAGAATGGTTTGGTAACTGGCCAACAACAGAATGGTTTAGTAACTAGCCAACAACAGAATGGTTTGGTAGCTGGCCAACAACAAAATGGTTTGGTAACTGGCCAACAACAGAATGGTTTGGTAGATGGCCAACAACAAAATGGTTTGGTTACTGGCCAACAACAAAATGATTTGGTAACTGACCAACAACAGAATGGTTTGGTAGCTGGCCAATAACAGAATGGTTTGGTAGCTGGCCAACAACATAATCGTTTGGTAACTAGCCAACAACAGAATGGTTTGGTAACTGGCCAACAATAGAATGGTTTCGTAACTAGCCAACAGCAGAATGGTTTGGTAACTGGCCAACAACAGAATGGTTTGGTAACTGACCAACAACAGAATGGTTTGGTAACTGATCAACAATAAAATGGTTTGGTAGCTGGCCAACAACAGAATGGTTTGGTAACTGGCCAACAACAAAATGGTTTGGTAACTGGCCAACAACAGAATTGTTTGGTAACTGGCCAACAACAAAATGGTTTGGTAGCTGGCCAACAACAGAATGGTTTGGTAGCTGGCCAACAACAGAATGGTTTGGTAACTGGCCAACAACAGAATTGTTTGGTAACTAGCTAACAACAGAATTATTTGGTTCCTAGCCAACAACAGAATGGTTTGGTAGCTAGGCAACAACATAATTATGTTACTCCGGAAAAGAGAAAGAAAGTTATGAGAAGATAAGTTTACTTAGGATAGATTGTATGATACTTTACACTTGTGTTACCTGTATGAACACTTTCATCGGAGTGTGTGATGTGAATCAACTAAATAACACACAATAATGAAGACACTTAAGTGTTCAACTTTAGATCAACGGTCTGCGTTATAGAAGCACTGTGTTTAAACTGTAATATGCCAAGACACAAGATTTTCAGTATCACCTTCGTGCTTGTCCAAGGCCACGCTGGTATTGATGGCAACGCAGAGTAGACACGATGGCGTGTTCGACAAGATTCGCTGCTGGACAGCCCAATGGATTGGGCAGATATCGTCAACAATCTGCAACAGATACTTTGACAGAAGTACACAAATATGGCTGTCTAGACTGCGTGAACTGGGAGTGAAGACCAATGTTCCCAGAATAGAGCGATGGACGGATGAAAGGATTTCCCAACCAACACCGATCCTGCACAATTAATGACTGTGTGCTGAGGGACATTTTGAGAAGAACATCGGAGCACCTATTGGTGTGTCCGGAATGCTGTGATGGTGATCGCAATTTAACATTAAAAAAAGAAAAGAAAAGAAAAATAGCTTTCTGGTATTTTTCAATTACTTGGGTCTGCCGGGGGTGGGGGAAGAATGTATAGGACCGGAGAATAAAGGCCGCTTGTCCAGTGCAGTCGCCAGAAGGTTTGTGGGTCTAAGTTTTTATTTCAGCCCCTATCAGAGGTGTACAATTTTGACCCTGAGATTCGAACCCGCGGTCTCCTGGTTTGGAGACCGACAAGTTATCTATTCCGACACCCTCTTTCCAAATATAATATGACACAAAAATGTTATGCTAGTCAAAACAAACGAGGAAATTAGAGAAATCGCCAATCAACCACTAATATCTTCAGTAGTAAAGAAAAGACGATGGTCATATGTTGGATATGTGATGAGAAGAGATAATAACCGAATAGCAAAGCAAGCCCTCATGTCGGAAACAACAGGTAAGAGGAAAAGAGGAAGGCCCAGAGAGACACTGAGGGTGTCACATTGATGAGAGGGGCAAGAGCAGCAGGAATCGGCTCCCTCAATGAGATAGAGCTGCTTGCACAGAACAGAGACAAATGGCGAGATTTCATAAAATATCTTTAAAAGAATTGAAAATTGCTAGAATAACAATTTAGATAAGAGAAGGAGTATCTTGGTCTACGCCCTATGGGCCGGCTACGGCTCGAAAGGTCAATAGATAGATAGATTATGCTAGACTAAAGAAAACAGGTACAAAGTTTTAATTGGGAATTAAATGACTACTGATTTGAGGACATTAAGTAGCCCACAACTTGAAGCCAGGCAAGTCAGACCAAATCAAGAAAATAATTTAGAAATTAAAGAGTTAATAGAAAATTAGTGAGTGTAAATGTGATGCAACAGTTTCGTGCGAAGAATTAGTAGATACATCAGCCAAGGTTCTCTCACTGTTCTGGTATATATAAATACGAAAATTATCGTACTATTAGTCACTCGAAGTTTCACTGAAAATAATCCTCAATAGGCGGCTAGATACGCATGTATGTGATATCATAGCTCAATACCAGGCTGAGTTTCCTTCTTTCCTTCCTTTCTGGAAACAATCCTCGGGCCATTAACAGCGGCACGCATGGCCCAGAGACTGCATCACCTACAAACACTTCAGTACATATTTGAATGGAACAAAGCAATGGCCCTTCCTTTCTAGATAATGGCCCGAGGAGCTTTATGTAGCGATATATTCACAGATTGAAACTGCCAAGGTTTTATGTAGCCATATATTTATAGATTGAAACTGCCAAGGTTTTATGAAGCCATATATTTATAGATTGAAACTGCCAAGCTTTATGTAGCCATATATTTATAGATTGAAACTGTCAAGGTTTTATGTAGCCATATATTTATAGATTGAAACTGTCAAGGTTTTATGTAGCCATATATTTATAGATTGAAACTGTCAAGGTTTTATGTAGCCATATATTTATAGATTGAAACTGCCAAGGTTTTATTCATGCTACCAATATCAGCACTGGCCGTATTTTGTAACGTTTGACTTCGTTAGAACAAGAAACCCCGATGTTAGTCACTGTCAGAAAAAAAACACAGACACAAAAGGTCGAAATGTATTGCTGCCTAAGGTTGTTTCTTGTGTTTAACTTTGACATGGGGCCAACGTTTAAAGCCATCCTGACTTGCGACCTGTGATTGCAAATGTAGGATCTGTGCACCATCACTTGCAGTTCTACTTCCTCGTGGTCTTCGCCTGTAACAGCCTGCGTTAATAGAGGCTGCCCAACAGAAGCTAGGATCGATGTATTCCTTGTAGTGGCTGATATTACAGATATAGAAGACCTACTATTACAGATATAGAAGACCAACTATTACAGATATATAAGACCAACTATTACAGATATAGAAGACCAACTATTACAGATATAGAAGACCTACTATGACAGATATAGAAGACCTACTATGACAGATATAGAAGACCTACTATTACAGATATAGAAGACCTACTATTACAGATATAGAAGACCTACTATTACAGATATAGAAGACCTACTATTACAGATATAGAAGACCTACTATTACAGATATAGAAGACCTACTATTACAGATATAGAAGACCTACTATTACAGATATAGAAGACCAACTATTACAGATATAGAAGACCTACTATTACAGATATAGAAGACCAACTATTACAGATATAGAAGACCTACTATGACAGATATAGAAGACCTACTGTTACAGATATAGAAGACCTACTATTACAGATATAGAAGACCTACTATTACAGATATAGAAGACCTACTATTACAGATATAGAAGACCTACTATTACAGATATAGAAGACCTACTATTACAGATATAGAAGACCTACTATTACAGATATAGAAGACCTACTATTACAGATATAGAAGACCTACTATTACAGAACCTCTGAGCTTGACTAGTAGTTGCCCAGCAAAGCCTGGGTCTAGACGAACTCCAACTTCCCCAGTAAAAGCTGGAAATGTCAAGAAAACCATTACGACCCACCACATCAATGAGTAAACATGCAGTCTGCCCGCCTCATCAACTCTTAGCATTACGTGAATAACAATTGTTGCCAGTCTCTGATAACACACGGCTCTGAATGCTACCTACCTTTCTATCACAGGACACTTAAGGGAGCAACGATATACATGTATTAAACAGTTTCAGACAAGGCACTATTTCAAGTGGGGCGAGCACTCTCAGCAGGCCCCAGAGAGTTCAGGCTTACCTGCAAGTGTTACGCTGTTGTTACTTAGAGATTAGAATGGAAACCGTTGTCTACTCACAATGAGCTCATTTTGCTTTGTTCCATTCAAATATGTACTGAAGTGTTTGTAGGTGATGCAGTCTCTGGGCCATGCGTGCCGCTGTTAGCTCATGTCTTCGGAGGTGTATTCCGGTTTTCTCTCACCATTTTCCATTTTGACGCCAAAACATTGCTGGCTGTGGCCACTTTATTTCTTATGCTCTCTCTCACATGGGATCATTAAAAACACGAAATTATTATATCACCCAGCAGGAATTATAACTCAAGCAGGAAAAAAACGTGACAACTTTATTGTCTTTCGATGAAACTTTAAGATCAAAATAAAACGGCTGAACACAAAAGTATGTTTGTCTTTTGATGTTAAAAAAAAACATGTCTGGCATGAAAACTTTCTTTTTTTCCTTCTCTGAGAACTCAACAAAAACAGTACAGCATGAACTTGTTTCCTCTTTGGAGTTAAATAAAAACATTAAGGCGTGAATAATAAAGATTAAATAAAAACAGTAAGACGTGAATTATAACTTTCTTGTTTCACGGCTCATGTTGGAGGTAGGACTGTGAAAGAATACAGTGGTGCTTTCTAAATTGTCTACAAGTAATTTTACCATGCGAATTATGACCATCACTAAGGCATTAGCATGGCTTGAGACACAGGACTTATACATGCGTGTTTCCTCAGTGACTCTATGAAAATACTCAGAAAGATTGCAATTGCCTGGGCTCGATGTTTAGAGTCTTTGAGAGGTCGTGTACGAAAAGTCTGTTACATTGTCGTTTCAGGTGTAAGAAATACTGAACGTGCTGATAGAGTTGCCTGTTTGGCTGCTGTTGAAAGGCAAAGGATTGTGTAACATTCTGAATGCCCTCATAGACGCTGGACGTAAAAAACAACTCAATAAATGACCCTGAATCCGCAAGCATGAACAGACTACACGATCATGGTTATGGAAGGCCCCGGTATCACTGCAAACGAATTAAAATCCATAATTGCTCAACCGCCCGTGCCAGTGGAATCATCCGAATTACTAATCATCTCCCAAACAAAGAAAGGTAGCTGTAGTCCCATCATAGCAGTCTCAGCACACGCCAAAAGACATAAGGCGAAACAGCACAGAAAGTGAACACAGCTAACTATTCCTTGTCATACGATATCATCATTCATCGTAAACAATTGGAATATCGAAACATGATCAAAACGGATGAAACGCACAGCTCACTTTGTGCACAGAGCACTTAACTCAGTAGCTCCTGCAACAAGCCGGACTTGGAATATGAGGAAATGGCAACAAGGGACACTTTTCATACAGACTGCACGAATACAGTGGCGTATTCTCTATGATACCGCAGCTACCGCCGGTAGCCTGAACTTCTTCCTCTTTGCTTCCTCATTTGCCTTTCAGCTTCGAGGGGAGATATAATTTGCGGTCTTTTCCTCTTCTGTTCGCCTCTGCTGTTGTTATGTTTCCTAGTGCTTCTAATATTCCATCGACCCATCTTTTTCGTGGTCGATCCTTGGGTGTGGTGTTCTCACAACGTTTGTTGAAGGCTCATTGTGTTGGGTTTTGTTATTCCTGCCTTGTCACGTGGCCAAACCATTTTATCTGTTGTTTCCTTATATATTCTATGGCGGTGTCTATTCAAGCTTTTTTCTCAGTTCTTCATTTTTGATCTTATCTCTCAGACTGTTTCCTGTCATTCGTCTAACACATTTCATCTCTGTAGATGTTATTTATCTTATTGTTCTTGTATCTAGGGTCAAGGTCTGGCATTGGTAGCACAATGTTGGGATGAAGATTGTATTGTATAGTGCTTGTTTTGCCTCCAGAGTTATTTCCTTGTTGGACAATAGTGGTGATAACTGTCCAATGATTTGACAAGCCTTGTTCCATCTTTATTTTATCTCTGCTGTTTGAGATAGATCTATACTTGCTGTATTTTGTGCCTGAGATGTTGAGTTTGTTTAAGTGTTCTTGTAGGTCTTCTATTGTTTTATGTATTAGTGTCTGGTCGTCTGCAAATAAAAGCTCGTTGATCACCTCTGTCTCTGATGGTTGGCTAACTTACATATATGGTCCATGTATGTAATAAACAGTAGGGGGGGGGGATAGTACGCACCCCTGTCTTACACCTGATCTAACTTCGAAGTGGTTTGTGTAGCCTGCTGCTGTTCTGTCCTGCAGCTGCTGTTGATGTAGAGACTTTTAATAAGGTTGGCTAGATGTTGGCTTACTCCGTATGTTGTTAGTATCTCCCACAGTTGTCCTCTGTTTACTCTGTCGAATGCTTTTTCCTGGTCAATGAAGGCTATGTATAAGTTTTGATTGTGTTCTGTCATTTTTTCTGCAAGTTGTTTTAATGTGAATAGTGCGTCGGTACATCCTCTGTTTTTTCGGAACCCCATTTGAGAATCGCTTAATTGTAGTTCTATTATTGGTCTCAGCCTTTTTTTTTCCAAGATTTTGGCGTAGCCTGAACATATTAACGAAATACAAAAGGAAATGATAATTTATTATATTTTAAAAAAATAATTATATTACAAATTTTCTATTACACATTTCGTAGGCCAATATGATTTATTTGCTTTCATTTGCATTTATTAAAGCAAGGTTTTCCTCTGCCCACTATAACGTTTGTGAATGAAACGAAACTTTCTATACTGAAACCTCTAGGAGCCAGCGATACATTTCTCCTCTATCCGAATCTAGTTTAACGACCTTGACATTCAAAGATTCCCGTCAAAATAATGTACCGGTTGTTGCCGCTGGATGCATGCGGTTTCATGGGTTATTTTAGCTCTAGCCAATCAGAATCATCACAAAGTGAAAGTGAAACTGTATGATTACCGAAACTTCATTAGCTATTTATAACTACGTTATGCGCATCAGCATTTGTAGAAAGAACTTTTTCTGCTCTCAAGAGAATGAAATCTTATTGTCGCTCAACTCAGACACAAGAAGGCTTATCTGGTTTGGTATTAATGTCCATTGAGAAATCATTCAGTCAGAAACTTAGAAACCAACACAACAGTACTTTAAATGACAAAGTCATCAAGACATTTTCGTCTCAAACAAGACGGATAGAGTTTACATATATATAAGTAAGTCATTTACAATGTAGTGAAGTCATTAGAAAATATTACTTTATGTTGGCCTACTGAATATAATGTATGTTTTTATTTATTATGTCAGCGGTAACCCAGACCCCAAAACCAGTATACGCCACTGCACGAATATCATGTCAAGGTGGGAGATGCCCGACGGGACCGCTGCACAGAAGTCTAAAGAAGACTTGTCAACCAACACAACACTGGTGTCGTTAGTCGCTATACCTGGGCACTTATGTCCGATGTGCAATCAAGATGATCTGTCGACTAAACTAAACTAAACTAAACTAAACTAAACTAAACTAAACTAAACTAACCTAAACTAAACTAAACTAACCTAAACTAAACTAAAATTTATTTTCTTTCCCTGGGGGTAGAATACAATTATTAGAGGAAAAATATTTCTAAAATATATTTTTTCCACTCTTGAATTTGCATTAAAATAGAGCAGTAGAATTTTCTGTCTGGAAGTGAATACAGATAGAGAGACATGAAAACTGTGTTTTCTGTGGGAATTGTGTACAAAAATAGGATGGAAATGACATGAAAACTGTGTTTTCTCTACGAGTTGAAGAAAAAAAACAATAATGCATAGAAACTGTGCTTCATCGTTTCCCCAAATTTGAATACAGAATGAAAACATTTATTTGTTCAATAAATCGTTGATGAACATGTTATATGTCGTTCTGACCTTGTCAGAAGAGAAATGGTTTCAGTGCAAAAAATTGTTCCAAGTGGTTGCATTTTTTTGCAACCTTAAGCAGGTCGTGTCAAAAAAATTCTATAAATTTAGAAATAATCCTCTTATTCGCGTTCTTATTTCCTAGCGTTCTTATTTCCTAGCGTTCTTATTTCCTAGCGTTCTTATTTCCTAGCGTTCTTATTTCCTCTAGTTCATCTACTTTGTCCCTTCTTAAAACGACGTAATTACTTGATGCCACAGTTTAGAGAGGCGGTAAAGGCGACACCTATCGGTAAAACACACACGTTCTGCGGGCAATTTGTTGACATCAATAGAAGATAATGCTGACTTCATTAGAACATTACAATTTCTTTACTGCACTCACTGCAGACCTGCTGGCAGGATGTTCTATTCCTAGCATCATTCCATCATTTGGGTTATTTTGAGCCCTTAAAAATGGGTACCAGACATTTTTATCCAGGGAAAGTAGAGCGGTCTATTATGCTGTTAACATCATCCGTAAATGTGACGTCTTTCCTCGTTTCATAATCATATTCTCCACATCATAATAACCCTTGGGCTCGAAGGGGCACTGTTGACAGACTCTGTCAACCTTCTCCGTGTATCTTCTATCTTCAGTAATTCTATTGTTATTGTTATTGGTTATGGAAGGCCTCGGTATCACAGCAAACGAATTAAAATCCATAATTGCTCAACCGCCCGTGCCAGTGGAATCATCTGAATTACCAACTCATCTCCCAAACAAAGAAAGGTAACTGTAGTCCCCATCGTAGCAGTCTCAGCACACGCCAAAAGACATAAGGCGAAACCGCGCAGAATGTGAACACAGCCAACTGTTCCCTGTCATACGATATCTCTCTCTCTCTCTCTCTCTGCGTTCAGGACTCAATCAGAGTAAGGATTCCAGACTCTCATATGAAGTCAGCTGTCAGGCTAAGTGTGTTGATCGCCCCCACAGACAGAACATCACAATTAGAGTCTGTCAGATCCACTCTGACTGAACACCCGTTAATACGTTGCACTGTGTTCTGCGCCAGTGGCCCAGTGCATCCGATTTCAGCCAGCATTTTTTCAGGTTTGCTTTCCTTAGCCTTTGATTGTCCCCAATCTTCCTGCAAGGCAGCAGTTGATCTTTTCTGTCGGGGGATTCTGCCCTTAGATGGTCGGCCTTCCCAGGTTTACGAGCACCATCTGCCCGAGTCACTAGAGGTGACTAACACAGACATGCGACTTGTAATATGAGGAAACTGCAACAAGGAACACACTTCATGCACAGCCTCCATTTGTTCCCGCCGCCTATCCCCACATACCGGTAAGTCACGTCCTCCCGAAAATGATGACCATCGTAGCACCCGATGACGCTAGGCCATCGTTGACGACTCCAATTCCGAACATATAGACACACAGTCAGTCGTCAATTTATTCTTGTTGCACATCAAACAGCAGACCGTAAGATTTGCGCACGGCCGGTCTAGGGAACCAATACGATGACGTAGGACACAATGTCGCCAAACTCATAATCTCGATACCTTTAGACTTATGTCTGATTACTCAAGTGTAAACAGTCTACGACGAACAATACACGAAGCAACTTCCCCAAAGAGACAAAACTGCGACTGACGAAGTAGCCTACATCAATGTGTAAATACGATATCATCATTCATCGTAAACAAGCGGGATATCGAAGCAGGATCAAAACGGATGAGACACACAGCTCACGGTGTGCACAGAGCACTTAACTCAGTAGCTCCTGCAACAAGCCGGACTTGGAATATGAGGAAACTGCAAGAAGGAACACTTTTCAGACATAGCCTTCAATGGTTCCTGCCGCCTATCCACCATATACCATGGGAGTTCACGTCCTCCCGAAAATGATGATCGTCATAGCACTAAATTCTTTGGGACCCTACAAAGTCGAGGCACATACATTCTTTGATATTATCTTCCCATCTCTGTCTACCTTTTCTTCTCCCTCCTTTCGCAGTTACTTTCATAATTATCTTTGCAGGCCAGAGGATCACTTACGCCAGTAGTCATGGTACTTGATGATGATCATGTATGTAGCCGAGTATTTGTTTAACTCCTCATCTTTCTGTAATAATATCATTTCTGATTGACTTTTCTGGTCACTAAGCGCTTTTCTCTGACTGGTCATCTCTTCCATTAAAGTAAATATAGTTATGTGTCATGATATATCAGCATTTCATTAAAACGTAAGTCTCTCATGTTCAAATACATTTTTTAAAGTTATAAACGCAGGCCTTCTCTCATAAATCTGTACATTTCTCTTATAAGGTGAACGACACGTTGCAGTTTTCTCTCACTGACAGCGCCAGGTTCATGTAATAGAATTAGCGGTCATAGACAGCATGAGAGAGTGTGTCATGTAGTATGTCAATTACTCTCATAAACGTGGAAATCATTCTCACTATAGTGTAATGTGAGTGTGCAGATTACTAACATAAAATGTATAATTTAGTGTATCATAGTAATTTATATTCCTAGTATTTACTGTTGACAGTATTATCGACTTATTATACTACATGAAGTGAGAAAGAGAGTCCATCAGTGCTATATAGAACCATTTCTGACCTATGGAAGCGAATCATGGACATTAGACAAACAAATGAAAAGACGATTAGAGGCCACAGAGATGGGATTTCTCAGAAGAAAGTGAAAGTTCCATGGACAGCTAAAAAGACCAATGAGAAAGTTCTCAAAGAGGCCAACACAAAAAAGGAGCTTCTATAAAACATCAGAAAGAAGCAATCAACATTTTTCGGCACATCATGAGAAGAGGAAAGTTGGAATACTTGGTTACAACTGGTAAAATAAAAGGATTTTATTTTTATTGACACTTATTGACATTTGTTGCATAAGATATTTTTCATTTTCTGAAATGCTATTTTGGCCTGAGCTATTCTGCTTTTTATTTCTGTGGTGCATCTCCCATCTGATGTTATTATTGCGCCCAAGTATTTGAAACGTTGTACTTGTTTCAGATTTGTCTCGTTTATTTTGATGCTGCATGATGGTGGTGATTGTTTCTTCGATATAACCATTACTTCTGTTTTCTTACTATTCAGACTGAGACCTTTCTTGTTGCTTTCTTTTACTATTATGTCTATCATTTCTTGTAATTCACTCTCTGTCTCTGCTATTAAGACTATGTCATCCGCATATCGTAAATTATTTATGTTGTGACCGTTGACTTCAATTCCTTTTTTGTCTACTATTGATCTCATATGTTCTCTGTAAAGTGAAAACAAATCCGGTGACAGAACACAGCCATGTCTTACTCCTTGCTTTATATATTGGAATTGTTCTGTCAATCTTCTACTATTCGAATATCAAAATTTTTAATTAAACACAAAATAAATCAATAAATTTAGAAGAAACATAACATAAATTAATGTAAAGTAAAGAAACATTCTGAAAAATTGATTTAAATGATTAAAAATAAAACTGAAGCATAAAAACATTTGAGAATCAAAATTTAAATAAAAAACTTTTAATTAAAATAAAATAAAAGCCATGGAAGTGAGCACGCACAGATCAGAGTTTAATTAAAGACAGTGGTTGTCGATTTGATTTCAACTGACGACCGAATTACGCGACTTTACGTCAGGACATTTCGTCAAATTGAAAAAAAGAATTCGGAGAAAGATGTTTGTTTTTTAAATACCAGGAATATCGATAAATGAGTTAGATTAGAGCTACTTGGGGGATGTGTTGAGACAGCTTCTATTTGGACGAAGATTGGCAATCAGTTAAAGAAATAATGGAATAATAGGGATGAAGAACTAATGGAATAGCATGGATGTAGGACTAATGGAACAGCAGGGATGAAGAACTAATGGAATAACATAGATGTAGGACTAATGGAATAACAAAGTTGAAGAGCTGGATAGGACTAAACGATCCGTAGAGTAGCAGAGTTGAACGAATAGTGGAGTAATAGGGTTTATGGACTAGTGGTATAATAGGGTTGAGAAAGTAATGGAATAACAGCGTGGAGAGAATAATAGGATATCATAATTGAGAAACTAATGGGATAACAATTGAGATATTAATTGGATAACAGGGAGGAGAGAGTAATGGGACACCATAATTGAGATACTATTAGGGTAACATAATTGAGAAACTAATAGGGTAACATAATTGAGAGACTATTAGGGTAACATAATTGAGAGACTAATAGGGTAACATAATTGAGAGACTAATAGGGTAACATAATTGAGAGACTAATAGGGTAACATAATTCGAGACTAATAGGGTAACATAATTGAGAGACTAATAGGGTAACATAATTGAGATAATGGGATAACATGGTTGAGAAATTTTTGGGATAACAGGGTGCAGAGTAAATGGGATACCATAACTGAGAGATTAATGGGATAGCATGGGTGAGAGATTAATTGGATAGCATGGATGAGAGATTAATGGGATAGCATGGATGAGAGATTAATGGGATAGCATGGATGAGAGATTAATGAAGTAGGATATTGAGAAATTAATTAGACAACAGGGTGGAGGGATTAAAGGCATAACAAAGTGGATCAATAGAAAAACATGGTTGAGAGATTAATAGGATACCAGAGTTGAGAGGTCAAAGGAAAAACATGTTTGAAGAGATTAATGGGATACCAGAGCTGAGAGGTCAAAGGAATAACATAGTTGAAGAGATTAATGGGATACCAGAGCTGAGAGGTCAAAGGAATAACATGTTGAAGAGATTAATGGGATACCAGAGCTGAGAGGTCAAAGGAATAACATGGTTGAAGAGATTAATGGGATAACACGGTTGAGAAATCAATGAAACAGCATGGTTGAAAAATTAATGTCTAACATGGTTGAGAAATTAATGATTTAAGTACGTTTGAGGACATATGAAAAAAAAAACATATTTAAGGAGAAGTTGATTAGTAAAGTTAAAAGACTAGTGGACTTTTAATGAGTTGTGTGGTGTTCATGGAACACCATCATCATGTGTCACACCGGTTGGCGTAGAAGATCATGTCCCTCCACAATCTTCTATCCACCGTGCAAGGTATCAGTTCTGTTGTTGACTGTTTGCGTTGCCATGACAACAAGCTATCTGACATTTTCTCTCTTTATCTTCCGCGATCTCTTTCCCTGTATTGTGCCAGTTGTAACCAAGTATTCCAACTTTCCTGTTCTTATAATGTGCCTGACAAAACTTTGATTGTTTCTTTCTAATGCTTTTTAGTAGCTACGTTTTTGTGTTGGCCTCTTTGAGAATTTCCTCATTGGTCGTTTTAGATTTCCAGGGAACTTTCAACATTCTTCTGAGAAATCCCATCTCTGTGGACTATAATCGTCTTTTCATGTGTTTGTTTACTGTCCATAATTCGCTTTCATACGTAAGAACTGGATCTATAAAGTACCGATGAACTCTTTTTCACACTTCTATTGACATAGATTTGTTGCACAAGGCATTTTTTATTTTCTCAAATGCTCTTTTGGCCTGGGCTAATGAAGTTCAAGGATATTGGGTAAATAATATGGAGAAAGTCGAGACATATGAGCTGACGGGCTTCGGGATAGACAGGTCGGATGGAATAAAGTTATAGCACTGATTGAGTAAAAGAAAAATAATAGCGTGACAACAGTGGGGTTAAAACAGCAGTATAGTAGTGTCAGATGACACTGAAAACAGAAGTAATGGCCATATGGAAGAACCAATCATCACCATCAAGCAACATAAAAATAAACAGGACAAATCTGAAACAAGCCCAACGCGTCAAATACTTGGCCACAATAATAACATCAGATGAAAGATGCACAAATAAATAAAAAAAAGTTGAATAGCTCTGGCTAGAATAGCATTTCATGAAATGAAAAAAAACGTCTAATGCAACAAGTTTATGTCAATAGAAGTGATAAAGAGAGTTCATCTGTACTATATAGAGTCAATTCTGATTTGTGAAAGCGAATCATGGACAGTAGACAACAAATGAAAGGCGATTAGCGGCCACAGAGATCTGATTTCTCAGAAGAATGTTGAAAGTTCCCTGGACAACTAAAAAGACCAATGAGGAAGTTCTCAAAGAGACCAACACAAAAATGGAGCTCCTAAAAAACATCAGAAAGAAACAATCAAAATGTTTTGCGCACATCGTGAGAAGAGGAAAGTTGGAATACTTGGTTGCAACTGGCAAAATAAAATGAAAAAGAGACTGCGGACGACAAAGAGAGAAAATACTAGATAGCTTGGTGTCATGGCATGGAAAACAGTCAACAACAGAATTGATACGATGCACGGTGGATAGAAGATTGTGGAGGGACATGATCACCTACGCCTACCGGTATGGCACATGATGATGATGAGTGCCAGATGTGAAAAATAATCTAGGCAAAAGTTACTGAATAGGTGGATAGGAAGAACAGAGGGAAGAGGCGAAAGAGAGATAGATAGATAGATAGAGAGAGAGAGAGAGAGAGAGAGAGAGAGATAACGAGAGAGAAACAAATAAAAGGCAAGCACTATAATAGAGAAGTAGAAAGCTTACACAAGTAAAAACACACAAGCAAGGTGAATAGACAAATCAAGATTTAAGAGAGAATACATAAACTTCACGGCACGGGCGTAATACCGACCACATTACCCAACAATCATGTGGCGAAGGTCTGTAACATTTATGGTCACTAACACCATATTCCCTATACGGCACTTGGCGTGACGCGGGCACTTTACTTTTTTTTTAAATTTCTTTACATAAACTAATGCGAGAGTAAGACAGACACGATGAGAGGCAGGAATGCTTGAGACATAAAGTTGTGATGGTAAGAAAGGAGAAGACATGGAAAAAAAGAAACAGAGACGTGGTGAGAATAATGTGATGCGAGATAAAAATGAAAGACACAAGAAGACGAAAGCAAGCTATAGAGAAACAAAAATGAGGTAATAAAATAGCGATAGTCGGAAACGACCACGCCTCTGCTACAATACACAGCGTGTAAACACTTAACAAAAGGTGTAGCAAGTGACAGTAACATTTATAATTAGAGAGTGACTAGAGTATATCGTCTATAAATGATTGTGTGCCTAAGTTTACTTGGCTTGGTGTGTGTGTTTGTGGTGTGGTGTGGTGTGGTGTGTGTGTGTGTGTGTGTAATAATGACAGAGTGATTATAGCTGCAGCTTAGAATATATCTCACCTCCCCCCTCCTTTTGTTTTTATCCAACAACAACAAAATGCATAATAAAAAAAATTCATATGAAACATATTAAAAGACGTCCATCTATAATTTGACAAAAATGACCTGCTAAAGTAGCCAATCGTTTTGCCAGCAACGTCCCATGTGATTTCTCCGTCATGAAACCCGGACGATCTGTCAGTTAAGACGTTCTAAGACTAGAACGCAGCTTGCAGTCACGTGTGTCGGATTTTCAGAGACCTCGGGGATGAAGCGAGTCTGGAAGTCACGAATTCCCTGGAACCTGGTCTTTGTTTTTAGTTCGATACTTCATTTAGTTGACAAGCTTTTTTTCTATTCCTTCTAAAACTTTTATTTTCTTTCAGACATCTTTGTGAAGATAGAGAATGAAGATCAATTGCCAACAGCCTCACTCTTCTATATGATGTTCTCTAATAGTTGTTAGTTCGTCTCTTCTGTATGTGAAGACCATTCTCTCTCTACAAAACACACATATAATCATGCACACACACACATATATATATATATATAACGATATAGGCATCGCATGCAATAGGAGAAAAAACTGAACACATAGACACATACATAGAACAATTGATGCTCAACATTCATAAAAAATAAAGATGCAATAAATATAACAGAGTTATAACGTATGATATGACTCACACATTCCTACATATTATGCTCAAATGGACCTTTATACAGAAGAACTATTTGAAAAATTAGCGCTACAGAAATGAAATGTGTCAGCCTCATGTCATGAAACAGCCTAAGAGATAATACCAGAAAGGAGCAGTTATAAAAACGACTAGGAATGAAAATGCGATTGAATACATAGAGCGACAACAGGTCAAGTGGTTCAGTCGTGTGGTGAGACATAAATAATTCAATCTAACAGCTACTAACACTCGGTACGAGAATACAAGGCCAAGAGGCAGACCAATAAAAATGTGGATAAACGAAATACTAGAAACACTCGGAGGTATAACAGCATAAGAGGTTCAATAGATGGTCAAGAAACCGCGATCGCCGAAAGGCAAATGAGGAAAGAAAGAAAAGAAAAAACCAGTCAGTCACCACCACTTGCGTCACATGCTAGAACAACTTAAACATAGCGTATTTTAGCAATAGACGTAGCACATCATATGGTTGTAGCTGTACCATACTGTACATCATTAAACTATACCTACTGAAACACATATCTAACAGTAGCAATAAATAAAGATATATAACTTGTACTGCAAATATGGCCTCATAACATATGGAGAGCGATACGCTAGATACGACTGGGTGATCCCAGAAGCCGCCAACTTTCTCCTGAGTACGTTTATTAACCACCGCTTTAATGCGGCTACCTGAACATCACAAACTGGAAAAATAAACATCACAAAATTAGAACAATAAATATTTTAAACATTTGAACAATAAAGATAACAAACTGGAACATACATCACAGACTAGAACAAACATCACAGACTAGAACAAACATTACAAACTAGAACAAACATCACAAACTAGAACAATAAACATTGCAAACTAGAACAATAAATATTACAAAATTAGAACAATAAATATTTTAAAAACTTGAAAAATAAAGATCACAAAATGGAACAAATATCACAGACTAGAACAATAAACATCACATACTAAACAAACATCTCAAACTAGAACAAACATAACAGACTAGAAAAATAAACATTACATACTAAACAAACATCTCAAACTAGAACAAACATCTCAAACTAGAACAAACATAACAGACTAGAACAATAAACATTACAAACTAGAACAATAGGGATCACAAATATAACAATAAACACCAAGCCATCCTATTTACAGTAGACTCAGCGATGGAAGCCCTAACCATCACACTTAAAATTATTGGTATTTATACCTTCACAAATCCATGCTGATCTTAGGTCATTCATATCATCCTTGTGTGGATTTATAATGCTTTCCACTGAAGAAGACTCAACAGACGAAACGTTGTGTTATTTGTTTTATATGTTATTGTATAAACTGGCACACACATTTGTATGAGTTTGTTGTTGGCTTACTCCACGCCAGCTTTACTGCATGATTATAGGAATATGGTCATTCCTAACAACAAACATCAAATACGTAAATAAACATCAACGTTAAATATTGAACAGTTCCTTAATTCCTGAAAATAAACAGATGATCCGTACATAACCGAAAGAAAGAGAGAGAGAGTGTTTCTGACTATGGTAACTAATCTCTCAAATAACGTTTGCTGTTTAGAAAGCGTATTGGGTTAAAGTGTTATAACAACGTCACAGTGTTGCGTATTTCTATAAAAAGAAATGTATTTATACTTCGACAACAGCTATCATGTGACGCAAGTTGACATTATAAAGTACGGCTGTAACCGACTAGTAATAATTATATTAGATTGTATTCCGTGAGATGCCGCTTGTCGATGGATGCTCTCTATTACTGACATGATGTACCATTTGTTATTTAATTGGCTATTTTCAGCGTTGTGAAATTCGTGACCAGAACATAGGAAAAAGATGTTTCCAGCTTGAATGTCACACTGTTAAAGGAAGCAAACTATGCAGACTGTCACTCAATGCCAGGTTCAAAGTTCACTAAAGTATATATGACGTGTCTGTGTATTGAGGTCAGAGGTCAGGATTATAATATTAATTGCTGGGAAATTGTAGTTTTGTAATTGATCTCCAGAATGTTTGCAGTTACTGAACTTAATGTATTGAGATATGGCAATAAGTGCACTTTACCGGACCGGCATATCTCACACATTTACGTTCGACAACTCTAAGCACTTGATGGCGATCAATTATAAACAGCCATAGTTACCAGTTTTTGGTTGGGGAGGTGACACGTCAGTAGCAGGGTTAAATGGGGTCAGAGACTCATAGCTGACTGTTTGGGTTGGGGAGGTGCCACGTCAGTAGCAGGGTTAAATAGGGTCAGCGACTCATAGCTGACTGTTTGGGTTGGGGAGGTGCCATGTCAGTAGCAGGGTTAAATAGGGTCAGCGACTCATAGCTGACTGTTTGGGTTGGGGAGGTGCCATGTCAGTAGCAGGGTTAAATAGGGTCAGCGACTCATAGCTGACTGTTTGGGTTGGGGAGGTGCCACGTCAGTAGCAGGGTTAAATGGGGTCAGCGACTAAAAGCTGACTGTTTGGGTTGGGGAGGTGCCACGTCAGTAGCAGGGTTAAATGGGGTCAGCGACTCATAGCTGACTGTTTGGGTTGGGGAGGTGCCACGTCAGTAGCAGGGTTAAATGGGGTCAGCGACTAAAAGCTGACTGTTTGGGTTTGGGAGGTGCCACGTCAGTAGCAGGGTTAAATGGGGTCAGCGACTCAAAGCTGACTGTTGGGTTTGGCAGGTGACACGTCAGTAGCAGGGTTAAATGGGGTCAGCGACTCAAAGCTGACTGTTTGGGTTGGGCAGTGACACGTCAGTAGCAGGGTTAAATGGGGTCAGCGACTCATAGCTGACTGTTTTGGGTTTGGGAGGTGCCACGTCAGTAGCAGGGTTAAATGCGGTCAGCGACTCGCAGCTGACTGTTTGGGTTGGGGAGGTGACAAGTCAGTAGCAGAGTTAAATGCGGTCAACAACTCATAGCTGACTGTTTGGGTTGGGGAGGTGCCAAGTCAGTAGCAGAGTTAAATGCGGTCAACAACTCATAGCTGACTGTTTAGGTTGGGGAGGTGCCACGTCAGTCACCATCAAGTACCGGGCCTAGTGGCGTAGGTGATCATGTCTCTCCACAACTTTCGATCTCGGCAGCTATTTATCATTTCTGTTGTTGACCTTCTGCCAAGCCATTCTCTTAAGCTGCCTGTTATTTTTTCTCTTTGTTTCTCTCTATCTCTTCGTCCTTCGATTTTTTCAGTTGTTACAATATATTCAAGTTGTTCTCTTCTCATTACATGGCCAAAAAATGATGATTGTCTCTTCCTAATATTGGAAATTAGCTCTCTTTTTGCTTTGACCTCTCTCAGAACCTCTTCATTACTCTTCTTAGCTGTCCATGGTATTCTCAACATTCTTCTGTAAAACCACATTTCTACAGACTCCAGTGATTTTCTTGTCTGTTGTCCTATTGTTCATGACTCACATCCATATGTTAAGACTGGTTCTACGTAACATTTAAGAAATGTAGCAGGGTTAAATGCGGTCAGAGACTCATAGCTGGCTGTTTAGGTTGGGGAGGTGCCACGTCAGTAGCAGGGTTAAATGCGGTCAGAGACTCATAGCTGGCTGTTTAGGTTGGGGAGGTGCCACGTCAGTAGCAGGGTTAAATGCGGTCAGAGATTCATAGCTGGCTGTTTAGGTTGGGGAGGTGCCACGTCAGTAGCAGGGTTAAATGCGGTCAGAGACTCATAGCTGGCTGTTTAGATTGGGGAGGTGCCACGTCATTAGCAGGGCTAAATGCGGTCAGCGACTCATAGCTAACTGTTTTCATCAGACCCCGTGGAGCACAACTATTCAGATTCGACTTCACATCATGGCAATGTACTGGACTAAACAACTGATTTTGGCCAAGTTGGTAGGAGAGGGAAAGCAATCATGCACTCAGAAATGTTGAAGCCGGATATGTTGGGCCCAAAAGTCACAAAGCCTCAAAAAGATTGATCTAGACTGAAGAGAATTAGGGAAACAATGGCAAAAAAAAAATGAATGGATGGATAGATCTTGTCCGTAGTTCCTGATTCAAGAAGGAGTATAAAGGGCTTTGATTGATTGATTAAATTGATTGTTTAGATAAACGTAAAAAAAAAACTTAGAGAGAGAGAAAATGGGCAAGATCAATGAGAAGAAATAAACAAAGAAGAAATTTAAAAAAAGAGCCAAAGAGAGTAAAAGAAAGAGTAAACGATATACTCGTATATATCAAGCAGTTGTAACGGAGTGAGAAACAGGATTAAAGCTTACCGGACTCCCTTAATGGCAACAATGTAAATGCTCAGTCCCTCATATATGAAGGTACCTCGATGGTTACACCATAACAATACATAGAGGTTATGGTTGGGCACATTCCACAGCGGGAATCGTATGCGTTCCACCCTCTCCTTCATACGCCCTATACATGTCAAGCCCTGTTCTCGCTTCCCTGACTCTTCTATTTGCTCATTCCTTATTCTAAAGGTGATTTTTGTTTACAGATTTTTGTTTAAAAGTGTGTTTCACCCGCTCTTGGTCCTCAATTTGTCTTTATACTTTCAAAGTGATATTTGACGCAGAAGTAGGAGACTTAAATCGGCCTCTTAGTACACGAGTTCTCATCCCTTATGTGCTCGGCCGCCTATCCAGAAGTCTTCAGAGAAGAAGCATCGAAACCGACGATGCGCGGCGGCATTCCTCAGCTTACCAGAACAGTACCCTGGTACCCATTTCTGCCAGCGGTTGGGTCGACCGCGGTGGTATTTTTGTTTTTCCAACCACGAGTACAACTCACACTGCTCCAGCGGGAACCGAACACGGGTTGTCCGAACCTCGGTAGTCCAGTCGGGTGGTTTCCCAACTAGGCTACTGAGGCCGCATAAAAAGTACTGTAGTACTCTGGTGTATAAACACCTGGCTGTTTTATAGTAATATTTTCACCAACACATCTGAAGTCACAGTACTCATTACTTATTCCAAGTGTTTTCTTAAATTTTAATAAGATGTCATGGCTTGTTAGGATATATGACCTACAGCATCCCAAGGCTTCGACTTCAAACTCTGTTTTCATAGTCACTTGTTTCTATGTGTAGAGCATCTGGTTTCTTGTCTACATTCATATAACCTGCGGAATCTGTTTATAAAAAAAAAAGTAAAGCACCCCCGTCACGCCAAGTGGCGTATCGGGAATATGGTGTTGGTGACCATATATCTTACAGACCTTCAGCACATGATTTAGGGGTAATGTGGTCGGTATTACGCCCCTGCTGCTTTACTTTCCCAGAAAAAAATCCGGTACCCATTAAAGGCTGGGTGGACCGGATGCCGTCGGTTGGGATCGAACCTTATCTCTTGTCCTCTGTAGTCAAGTTCACTAATCACTGAGCTATCGCGACTCCCTAAACTGTTTATAGGTGGTATGTTCATGTCCAAGAAAGAGGGTGGGTGGAGAGCCCTTATCCAAGACCTAAGATCCAACAATGGTGTCTTAAAGACTTTGGTTCATGTCTTAATGTTTAAGGTCACTTTCATTGAATTATGTGCATTCCTTCGATAGCTTTACCTGAACATTTGGGACCGAGAGTGTAGATGTGTTAATGTGAAATAATATATAATTTGAGGGAAAGCGGGATATAAGAGAGAATAAAATGAAAACAAGGAGAAATAAATAGTGACAATTATGAAAAGTAATGAGAAAAAATGGAGAATACTTGAAGTTGTAAAGGTGTGTTTGTATGAAAAATATGTTTGCCTGAGAGAGAGAGAGAGAGAGAGAGAGAGAGAGAGAGAGAGAGAGAAACTAAAGTACCAAACAAAATAAAGATTGTTGCAACTGGTCGAGTCATAAACTGGTACTCTGTATTAAAAATCCTAAAAGGAAGTATCAGCGGCCATGTCTGTGTCAAATCTAGGATCGAATATCGGTGTCGTCAAATATTGTCTCCAGGAAATCTAATTAATTAAAGCTCTCGTCTGTTTAATTCTCCCTCGCGCTGTGCTCACGACTAGGTCCTCTCGCTGTGCTCACATCTTGGTCCACGTGGTCAGAAATTGATATTAAAAATAAATGCTGTCGGACCTGGGAACCGTTTGTGCCGCTCAAAGTGCCCTCGATCTGTTGTAACGTCTGCTGGTTTGTTCCGTTCCTCGCGGTGAATGATTGTAACACTTGAAGGAGTAGGGGAGGGCGGCGGAGTGAGAGAGCAATCCGTGGACGTTGACGGTGAAAGCAGTTTTTTTAAAAATGAAGTATTTATGGAATTTAATCATACATAAATGAGTACTATCGTAGCAAATAAGGAAACAAAACAAGTATGATATACAGCTAGATTATTAATAGTCACAGTATCATATGGGAGCCGTGATAGCTCAGTGGTTAGTGAACTGGACTACAAAGTACAAGAGGCAGGGTTCGATCCCAACCGACGGCTTCCGGGTTCACCCAGCCTTTAATTGGTACCGGATTTTTTCTGGGAAAGTAAAGCGGCACAGGCGTAATACTGACCACATTACCCCAAAAATCATGTGCTGAAGGTCTGTAAAATTTATGGTCACTAACACCATATTCCCTATATGCCACTTGTTGTGATGTGGGCTCTTTACATTTTTTAAATTACAGTATCATGTTATATATGTGGCACGTCGTGTAAGTGACATATCGTGTAAGTGGCATGTCGTGTTAGTAAGTGACACATCATGTATGCGGAACATCGTGCAAGTGGCATGTCGTGTTAGTAAGTGGCACATCATGTATGTGCAACATCGTGCAAGTGGCATGTCGTGTTAGTAAGTGACACACCATGTATGTGCAACATCGTGCAAGTGGCATGTCGTGTTAGTAAGTGACACACCATGTATGTGCAACATCGTGCAAGTGGCATGTCGTGTTAGTAAGTGGCACATCATGTATGCGGAACATCGTGCAAGTGGCATGTCGTGTTAGTAAGTGACACACCATGTATGTGCAACATCGTGCAAGTGGCATGTCGTGTTAGTAAGTGACACACCATGTATGTGCAACATCGTGTAAGTGGCATGTCGTGTTAGTAAGTGGCACATCATGTATGCGGAACATCGTGCTAGTGGCATGTCGTGTTAGTATGTGGCACATCATGTATGCGGAACATCGTGCAAGTGGCATATCGTGTTAGTAAGTGGCACATCATGTATGCGGAACATCGTGCAAGTGGCATGTCGTGTTAGTAAGTGGCACATCATGTATGCGGAACATCGTGCAAGTGGCATGTCGTGTTAGTAAGTGGCACATCATGTATGCGGAACATCGTGCAAGTGGCATGTCGTGTTAGTAAGTGGCACATCATGTATGCGGAACATCGTGCAAGTGGCATGTCGTGTTAGTAAGTGGCACATCATGTATGCGGAACATCGTGCAAGTGGCATGTCGTGTTAGTAAGTGGCACATCATGTATGCGGAACATCGTGCAAGTGGCATGTCGTGTTAGTAAGTGGCACATCATGTATGCGGAACATCGTGCAAGTGGCATGTCGTGTTAGTAAGTGGCACATCATGTATGCGGAACATCGTGCAAGTGGCATGTCGTGTTAGTAAGTGGCACATCATGTATGCGGAACATCGTGCAAGTGGCATGTCGTGTTAGTAAGTGGCACATCATGTATGCGGAACATCGTGCAAGTGGCATGTCGTGTTAGTAAGTGGCACATCATGTATGCGGAACATCGTGCAAGTGGCATGTCGTGTTAGTAAGTGGCACATCATGTATGCGGAACATCGTGCAAGTGGCATGTCGTGTTAGTAAGTGGCACATCATGTATGCGGAACATCGTGCAAGTGGCATATCGTGAGGTGGGACAAGAAGGACAATTACTCAAGACCAATGTTCGTGAGGACGTAAAATTAAAAAAAATTTAGTAGTAATAATAATAATAAACAATAATAATAAACAATAATAATACACAATAATAATAAACAATAATAAGCTGATTAGAAGGCGCAACACTCGTCTTGCCCTAGATCTGTTAACACACGCAATGCCACTGTACGGTAATTTAAAAGAGAAAATATAAAACTACTGTGAACAAAAAAATTCCATTTCAATTTTAAATAAATGATAATGGCTGTTACTTTTCAGACCAGAAAAGGGGTGTTAGACAGTGCAAGCAGACAGTGACAATGTCAGACATTCAAACAATATAAAGTAAATAGCACACCTTCTGGTGAGTGTGAAAGTTTTAACAAAATATTCAATGTAAAATAAAACTAACGCTGGATACTAAGTGCCTTTTACTATCACACCCTGAGAACAAATACGTGTCCTGCTATATAGAAGCAGAGGTAATTTTATCAGTCGGAAAAATTAACAAACAGAAAATAGAATGAACAATATGTAGCCCGAACTAGGATTAAACATCTACTCATCCTCGACAGTGTCTTGCTGCATTTTATCCCATTGCCATCTTCTATCTATCTATTGACCTTTCGAGCCGTAGCCGGCCCATACACCCTCTAAGATACTCCCTCTCTTATCTGAATTTTTGTTCTAGCTGTTTTCAATTCTTTTAAAGATATTTTATCAAATCTCGCCATTTGTCTCTGTTCTGTGCAAGCACCTCTATCTCATTGAGGGAGCCGATTCCTGCTGCTCTTGCCTCTCATCAGTGTTCTTCTCAGTGTCTCTCTGGGTCTTCCTCTTTTGCTCTTACCTGTTGTTTTCCACATGAGGGCTTGCTTTGTTATTTGGTTATTATCTCTTCTCATCACATGCCCAACATATGACCATCGTCTTTTCTTAGTAACTGATTCATGTTGCTGAAAGGACTAACATTAATATACGTTCCCATGACTAGAACATAACACGCAACAATTCAGTTTTACAAATACCTTTCTCCTTGTTTAATGTGTTTCTTACATCGCAAGTTTCCGCTCCTAATAAAAACATGCATTCATTTTTTTCTAGCAAAATAGAGCACGTGGGTAAAACAGCAAGAGCAAGATAAGATTGCTCCCCCCCCCCCCCCAAGTTTCTTCTATCAGATGACCAAGCACAAACAGCAACAACGATTAAAAACATACACACACAATATTTTGTTTCTGTCATTAAATATCCCAACCTGCCTCTTCTCCACACATACTTATATAGAGTGACATCAACGTGAACTGTCATCTTCTAATATTTACTATTAATCTTTCTATCTTCATCTACCTTTTTTCAATACCTCCTCATTAGATCATATCTAGGCTGCCTACAGTATCCTTGGCATCCACTTAAAAAAATACATCTCAACTGATTCTGTTCATCGTTGGTTCTCTTTTGTTTGCTGTCCATGATTCATAACCACAGAGCTGTACTGGTTCCTTTTATCACTGTAAAACTGCCCAGCTTTAAAGGATAATTATTTCTTGCATACAATATAATATATATATATATATATATATATATATATATATATATATTTTTTTTTTTTTTTTTTTAAATATCCTTAGTCTGTTCCAACCCACCTATAATGTTGGTCTGTTGCAACCAACCTATAATGTTGGTCTGTTGCAACCCACCTATAATGTTGGTCTGTACAATCCACCTATAATGTTGGTCTGTACCAATCCATCTATAATTTGGACTGTACCAATCCACCTATAATGTTCCAACCAACTGGACCAAGAACGTGCTAAAGAAACATTGTGGAGCAAAATGTTTCAAGATGTGGAGGACAGTGAAAGTAATAGGAGGTCGGAGAAAGAGTCTATTGGACCAGTCATGTTTCAATCCTTGTTCGGGGAAAGCGTCTATTGGACCAGTCATGTTTCAATCCTTGTCGGGGAAAGCGTCTATTGGACCAGTCATGTTTCAATCCTTGTTCGGGGAAAGCGTCTATTGGACCAGTCATGTTTCAATCCTTGTTCGGGGAAAGCGTCTATTGGACCAGTCATGTTTCAATCCTTGGTCGGGGAAAGCGTCTATTGGACCAGTCATGTTTCAATCCTCGGTCGGGAAAGCGTCTATTGGACCAGTCATGTTTCAATCCTTGTTCGGGAAAGAATCTATTGGACCAGTCATGTTTCAATCCTTGGTCGGGGAAAGCGTCTATTGGACCAGTCATGTTTCAATCCTTGGTCGGGGAAAGCGTCTATTGGACCAGTCATGTTTCAATCCTTGGTCGGGGAAAGCGTCTATTGGACCAGTCATGTTTCAATCCTTGTACGGGGAAAGCGTCTATTGGACCAGTCATGTTTCAATCCTTGTTCGGGGAAAGCGTCTATTGGACCAGTCATGTTTCAATCCTTGTTCGGGGAAAGCGTCTATTGGACCAGCATGTTTCAATCCTTGTTCGGGGAAAGCGTCTATTGGACCAGTCATGTTTCAATCCTGGGTCGGGGAAAGCGTCTATTGGACCAGTCATGTTTCAATCCTTGTTCGGGGAAAGCGTCTATTGGACCAGTCATGTTTCAATCCTTGGTCGGGGAAAGCGTCTATTGGACCAGTCATGTTTCAATCCTTGGTCAGAGAAAGCGTCTATTGGACCAGTCATGTTTCAATCCTCGGTCGGGGAAAGCGTCTATTGGACCAGTCATGTTTCAATCCTCGGTCGGGGAAAGCGTCTATTGGACCAGTCATGTTTCAATCCTGGTCGGGGAAAGCGTCTATTGGACCAGTCATGTTTCAATCCTTGGTCAGAGAAAGCGTCTATTGGACCAGTCATGTTTCAATCCTTGGTCAGGGAAAGCGTCTATTGGACCAGTCATGTTTCAATCCTTGGTCGGGGGAAAGCGTCTATTGGACCAGTCATGTTTCAATCCTTGGTTGGGGAAAGCGTCTATTGGACCAGTTATGTTTCAATCCTTGTTCGGGGAAAGCGTCTATTGGACCAATCATGTTTCAATCCTTGGTCGGGGAAAGTGTCTATTGGACCAGTCATGTTTCAATCCTTGTTCGGGGAAAGCGTCTATTGGACCAGTCATGTTTCAATCCTTGTTCGGGGAAAGCGTCTATTGGACCAGTCATGTTTCAATCCATGGTCGGGGAAAGCGTCTATTGGACCAGTCATGTTTCAATCCTTGGTCGGGGAAAGCGTCTATTGGACCAGTCATGTTTCAATACTTGGTCGGGGAAAGCGTCTATTGGACCAGTCATGTTTCAATCCTTGTTCGGGGAAAGCGTCTATTGGACCAGTCATGTTTCAATCCTTGTTCGGGGAAAGCGTCTATTGGACCAGTCATGTTTCAATCCTTGGTCGGAGAAAGCGTCTATTGGACCAGTCATGTTTCAATCCTTGTTCGGGGAAAGCGTCTATTGGACCAGTCATGTTTCAATCCTTGTTCGGGGAAAGCGTCTATTGGACCAGTCATGTTTCAATCCTTGGTCGGGAAAGCGTCTATTGGACCAGTCATGTTTCAATCCTTGGTCGGAGAAAGCGTCTATTGGACCAGTCAAGTTTCAATCCTTGTCGGGGAAAGCGTCTATTGGACCAGTCATGTTTCAATCCTTGTTCGGGGAAAGCGTCTATTGGACCAGTCATGTTTCAATCCTGTTCGGGGAAAGCGTCTATTGGACCAGTCATGTTTCAATCCTTGGTCGGGGAAAGCGTCTATTGGACCAGTCATGTTTCAATCCTTGGTCGGGGAAAGCGTCTATTGGACCAGTCATGTTTCAATCCTTGTTCGGGGAAAGCGTCTATTGGACCAGTCATGTTTCAATCCTTGGTCGGGGAAAGCGTCTATTGGACCAGTCATGTTTCAATCCTTGTTCGGGGAAAGCGTCTATTGGACCAGTCATGTTTCAATCCTTGTCGGGGAAAGCGTCTATTGGACCAGTCATGTTTCAATCCTTGTTCGGGGAAAGCGTCTATTGGACCAGTCATGTTTCAATCCTTGTTCGGGGAAAGCGTCTATTGGACCAGTCATGTTTCAATCCTTGGTCGGGGAAAGCGTCTATTGGACCAGTCATGTTTCAATCCTTGTTCGGGGAAAGCGTCTATTGGACCAGTCATGTTTCAATCCTTGTTCGGGGAAAGCGTCTATTGAACCAGTCATGTTTCAATCCTTGGTCGGGGAAAGCGTCTATTGGACCAGTTATGTTTCAATCCTTGGACGCGGGCACATTCGTGGGGGGTGGGTTTGAGGAGGGTGTTGAAATGGAAACCGTATTACACAGCTTGATGACCACACTGAACATGTGGCCTTTTTGGTCAGTTCCCCAGCAAAACTCACAGTAAACCCAACAGCAAACCCCACATTAAACCCAACAGCAAATCACACAGCAAACCCCACAATACACCCCACAGTACACACCATAGCAAACCCCTTAACAAACCCCACAGTAAACCACAAAGTAAACCAACCATGCAGCAAACCCCTAAAATGTATATGTTGAAACAAGTAGATACATAGAGGCCAAGCGGAAGGGGACGCACACGCACGCACACACACTCTCACACGTACGCACACACACTCTCTCACACGTACGCACACTCACACACAGAGTAAAAATTAAAATAAAGTGCCCCCGTCACGCCAAGTGGCGTATAGGGAATATGGTGTTAGCGACCATAAAATTTACAGACCTTCGGCACATGATTTATTTTTAGGGTAATGTGGTCGGTATTACGCCCGTGCCGCTTTACTTTCCCAGAAAAAATCCGGTACCCATTAAAGGCTGGGTGAACCCGGAAGCCGTCGGTTGGGGATAGTACCCTAACTCTTGTCTTGTGTAGTCCAGTTCACTAACCACTGAGCTATCGCGGCTCCCTTACACACTCACACACAGCGGTGTCTCATAATTCTAACTTAATCCTCTTCAGGAAGCTAATCTAATTGGGAATTATTGGAAATCCTAATGCAATTTTTTTCTTTAGAAATAATGGAAAGTGAATTAATCCGTTGCCATTCCCTAAACAATACCTTCGTTTAAATACACTTTAGCAGCAAATACACATTATTTATGGTGCAGATTACACAATTCAATACCCCAAATAATACATTACAACACAAAATAATCTTACATAAAATACGTAATTATAAATATAAAAAAAAAACAATTTAATTTACTGCACTTTAGTGAGAAGTGGAGATGTCTTTATTGGTTGGTGGAGAGAAAAGAAAAGTTACTTGTTAGGAGGGGGATGTGTCTCCTTCCTTTAAACACAAGTAACAGTTCTTCCTGTATTCTCTTTCCTTGTCCTGTTTCACTACTAGTTGAGGTTTTTTGCTCACTTTCTCTCATTTCTACGTCAGCGCGTCGACCACTTTTGTGCTTCTCGATACATTTCTTGTTCATCTGAGCCGTCGATGATATAACCTCACTTCTTTGCTTTGTTGTTTCCATCCCTTCAAGGATCCCATAGTTAATATTAAGAGCCATACAAATGCATGTATGTAAAATACATATATCAAATAAATATATAACATAATATGTCAAATAAATATATAACATAAATATATCAAATAAATATGTATATTTATATAAAACCAAAGACACCAAACATAAAGCAAAAATTGCACTCAAAACACTTGAGCAATATGCAAGAGGTTACTTCAGCTCACAAACACTTGAGCAATATGCAAGAGGTTACTTCAGCTCACAAACACTTGAGCAATATGCAAGAGGTTACTTCAGCTCACAAACACTTGAGCAATATGCAAGAGGTTACTTCAGCTCACAAACACTTGAGCAATATGCAAGAGGTTACTTCAGCTCACAAACACTTGAGCAATATGCAAGAGGTTACTTCAGCTCACAAACACTTGAGCAATATGCAAGAGATTACTTCAGCTCACAAACACTTGAGCAATATGCAAGAGATTACTTCAGCTCACAAACACTTGAGCAATATGCAAGAGGTTACTTCAGCTCACAAACACTTGAGCAATATGCAAGAGATTACTTCAGCTCACAAACACTTGAGCAATATGCAAGAGGTTACTTCAGCTCACAAACACTTGAGCAATATGCAAGAGATTACTTCAGCTCACAAACACTTGAGCAATATGCAAGAGGTTACTTCAGCTCACAAACACTTGAGCAATATGCAAGAGATTACTTCAGCTCACAAACACTTGAGCAATATGCAAGAGATTACTTCAGCTCACAAACACTTGAGCAATATGCAAGAGGTTACTTCAGCTCATAAACACTTGAACAATATGCAAGAGGTTACTTCAGCTCATAAACACTTGAGCAATATGCAAGAGGTTACTTCAGCTCACAAACACTTGAACAATATGCAAGAGATTACTTTAGCTCACAACAGAAAGAATTTACTTCTTCTAACTTCAACTGTGAAGCATAGACAATCAACAAACACTTTTCAAACTCTTCTATTTTCGTGCTATTCTCATAAGTTTGACTATAATCTATGACTTCCTTATGTTCTTTATCTCTTTTCCCACTTGACTTCTCCAAATATAAGTTATCCTTTCCTTTTGCTTCCTCCCCTTTAAAATGAAAAAAACAAAAAAAACAACCTTTCGTGTAATAGTTTCAGATGGCTTCATCAATGTATCCAGCTCCATGGTATTCGTCGCCTCTACGCTGGTGATTTCGTCGCCTCAACGCTGGTGATTTCGTCGCCTCAACGCTGGTGATTTCGTCGCCTCAACGCTGGTGATTTCGTCGCCTCAACGCTGGTGATTTCGTCGCCTCTACGCTGGTGATTTCGTCGCCTCAACGCTGGTGATTACTTCGCCTCAACGCTGGTGATTTCGTCGCCTCAACGCTGGTGATTTCGTCGCCTCAACGCTGGTGATTTCGTCGCCTCAACGCTGGTGATTTCGTCGCCTCAACGCTGGTGATTTCGTCGCCTCAACGCTGGTGATTTCGTCGCCTCAACGCTGGTGATTTCGTCGCCTCAACGCTGGTGATTTCGTCGCCTCAACGCTGGTGATTTCGTCGCCTCAACGCTGGTGATTTCGTCGCCTCAACGCTGGTGATTTCGTCGCCTCAACGCTGGTGATTTCGTCGCCTCAACGCTGGTGATTTCGTCGCCTCTACGCTGGTGATTTCGTCGCCTCTACGCTGGTGATTTCGTCGCCTCTACGCTGGTGATTTCGTCGCCTCTACGCTGGTGATTTCGTCGCCTCAACGCTGGTGATTTCGTCGCCTCAACGCTGGTGATTTCGTCGCCTCAACGCTGGTGATTTCGTCGCCTCTACGCTGGTGATTTCGTCGCCTCTACGCTGGTGATTTCGTCGCCTCTACGCTGGTGATTTCGTCGCCTCTACGCTGGTGATTTCGTCGCCTCAACGCTGGTGATTTCGTCGCCTCAACGCTGGTGATTTCGTCGCCTCAACGCTGGTGATTTCGTCGCCTCAATGCTGGTGATTGTCTTGTACTTCCCAAAACTCTCATAATTTTGTCCTGCAGGTTCAGTCATTCACATTGAGCATCCAAATTGCAGATGGCAATTTTTCACTGCGCGCGCGCTATTCCAACATAAAATGATCGATCAAAATCCGAATCTAAATTCTCTCGTATTTACATTATAAGTAGATAACGCAATGCAAAACAAAGACAAGTGGAACAATATTAAAAGAGGTAAATGAATTTAAATATCTGGGAACATTGTTAACCTGAGATATTAGATGTACAGAAAAGGTGAGATGCAGAATGGCTCAGGCAAAAGAAGTTTTCCACATAATGAGGAAGATACTGTGCAATCCAGTTTTTACAACAGAAACAAAAAAAAAAGAGTTCTTAAATGTTATGTAGAGCCAGTTTTAACATATGGAAGTGAATCATGGACAATAGGACAGCAGACTAGAAAATCAGTGGAAGCTGTAGAAATGTGGTGTTACAGAATAATGTTGAGAATACCATGGACAGCTAAGAAGAGTAATGAAAATGTTCTTAAAGAAGCCAAAGCAAAAGAGAACTAATTTCCAATATTAGGAAGAAACAATCATCATTTTTTTGGCCATGTAATGTGAAGGGAACAGCTGGAATATATTGTAACAATTGAAAAAAATTGAGGGACGAAGAGATAGAGGGAAGCAAAGAGAGAAAATACCAGACAGCTTAAGAGAATGGCTTGGCAGAAGGTCAACAACAGAAATGATAAATAACTGTCCAGTTCAAAAGTTGTGGCGAGACATAATTACCTACGCCAGCAGGCACGGTACTTGATAATATATATATATATATATACTTCGTGGGAACATTCCTTCTATTATCTTTGTTGCCAGCCCACTGTGTCTTGACGTGGACATATTATTTTAATTGCCTCTATAATATGTTATTTAGAAGCCAGTTCTCTTCAATGTTTAGTTTTTTTTTAAAAATTATGTTTGCATCACTATTGTTCTAATGTATTCTAAGAATGTGTTGTATTTTGTTTCCAATCAATTTTTTTCATTATTCTCCGCGAGAATGACCATTATTCGTGACCATTTGTTGCTATTGACAAGGTACACTTCTTCCGCAGTTTTACTTTTACTATCTTGATGGAATTGTGTCATATGTTTTCGTCGTATTTAATTTGTGTGCTGCTATTGCTAGTCTTCTTTAATATCTCCCTTCGGCAGTTTTCATTATTTGTTACTGCAGATCCTAGACATTCATAGTTTGTGTTACATTTTTAAGTTCTTCATTGTATAATAAATTAAATATTAAATATAAGATATCTAATTAATTATAGAAAATACAAAACAAAAACTAGTATTAAAAAGGGTTAAATAATATATCAAGTTTTAAAAAACACACCTAAATAAAGAGAACGTAAAATATAATAAATCTAAAGAAATTTATTTAAATTGAATCTGATAGTAACAAAGGAAACTAGTGCACTTTAATAGGAGGAGATACAAAAATCGAGTTGTGAAAGTATGGATGGAGAAAGCGATAAGGTCGGACAGTAACATGATATGGGTCAGACAGCATGGAGGTACACGGCCACGCTTACAGAGCGTTTTGAATATGAAATATAATAATAACGATCTGGGGTACTCATCCAGCAATCCCGGCGTTGTCGACATTTACCTACAACTATAGCAGTTGTATCAATAGACAGGATTGTGACTTTTACACTGGTTAGCAAATCTTACCTGCGTCCTCCCGCCTTTTTCTAAATGTTGGCTATACACGTTCTATACTCCTCCTGCTTTCACGATACTACACAAGCGATAGATTTGTTTGTCATAACAGCTGCAGGCTTTTCTACATGCACCATCAATATGTTCTATGTGTAGGAACACGCTTTTCTACATGTACCATCAATATGTTCTATGTGTAGGAACACGTTTTTCTACGTGCACCATCAATATGTTCTATGTGTAGGAACAAGCTTTTCTACGTGCACCATCAATATGTTCTATGTGTAGGAACAAGTTTTTCTACGTGCACCATCAATATGTTCTATGTGTAGGAACAAGCTTTTCTGCATGCACCATCAATATGTTCTATGTGTAGGAACCAGCTATTCTACATGTACCATCAATATGTTCTATGTGTAGGAACAAGTTTTTCTACGTGCACCATCAATAATGTATAGGAACAAGCTTTTCTACATGCACCATCAATAATGTGTAGGAACAAGCTTTTACATGCACCATCAATAATGTGTAGGAACAAGCTTTTCTACATGCACCATCAATAATGTGTAGGAACAAGCTTTTCTACATGCACCATCAAAATGTTCTATGTGTAGGAACAAGCTTTTCTACATGCACCATCAAAATGTTCTATTTGTAGGAACAAGCTTTTCTACATGCACCATCAATAGTGTAGGAACACGCTTTTTTATATGCACCATTAATAATGTGTAGGAACAAGCGTTTTTATATGCACCATCAATAATGTGTAGGAACATTCTTTTTTACATGCACCATCAATATGTTCTATGTGTAGGAACAAGCTTTTCTACATGCACCATCAATATGTTCTACGTGTACGAACACGCTTTTTTATATGCACCATCAATATGTTCTACGTGTAGGAACAAGCTTTTTCATATGCACCATCAATAATGTGTAGGAACAAGCTTTTTTATATGCACCATCAATAATGTGTAGGAACATTCTTTTTTATATATGCACCATCAATATGTTCTATGTGTAGGAACAAGCTTTTCTACATGCACCATCAATATGTTCTACGTGTAGGAACACGCTTTTTTATATGCACCATCAATATGTTCTACGTGTAGGAACACGCTTTTTTATATGCACCATCAATATGTTCTACGTGTAGGAACACGCTTTTTTATATGCACCATCAATATGTTCGATGTTAACCATCAATATATTCTACGTGTAGGAACAAGCTTTTCCACACGTACATTCACAACGTTCTGTATGTAGGAACATTCTTTTGTACGTTCACCATATATGTAATAGCATTTATGTTCTTAAGTGATGATCTCAACAATGTTCTATTAAACGAAAACTGAGCCGATCAAATTATTAATAAACTTGAGAGAGCAAAGAGACAGTATGGATGGGAAGACATTGATGCACTACGTGGGTCAGCTTGGGCACCACTGATATTAACGGAATCAATATATTCCACTGTTTCAATATTCTACTTTATTCTGTTATGCTCTATGTCCGTTCATCTCCCCTCTACTTGCTCTAATATCTTTTGTTGTCACATTGGAGCTAGCCCCAGCTATTGTCACACTGCAGCTAGCCCCAGCTATTGTGACACTGCAGCTAGCCCCAGCTATTGTCACACTGCAGCTAGCCCCAGCTATTGTCACATTGCAGCTAGCCCCAATGACAACCAGGGACAAGTTGATGACATACCTCGGAGTTAAGTTTGATCGCAGCCTGTGTTTTCGGGACCACGTCGACCATGTGATAACAAAATCCCGCAAAGGATTAGCCGCCTTGAAGGTCATGGCAGCTGCCAACATCGAGCAGAGGCTACTTATTCTTCTGTTCCAGTGATTAGTCCTCGCACCAATCGAGTATGCCCTGGCCATTCTTACTGTCAGTACGACTCAAATTGATAGGCTGGAAAAAATACAAAATGAAGCCATGCGCATTATCCTGGGATGTACGAGGGACACTCCCTGTGTATCAATGAGGTATCTTCTTGACTTTCCAACCATGGATGACAGAATTAAGATCTGGAGAGCACGAGCATACCTGAAGATTAGTACAAATACAGAGCATCCATTGCACCACGTGCTCAACACAGAGAAAGGTACCAGGCTAAAAAGAGGCTAATCATGGGTGGGCCGGGCAGAAGAAGTCATCAAACAGGTCTGTGGGCTTACCAATATCAGCGTTGGTGAGGAGTGGATACCGGTGCCTACGTCATTCAAGGGAACTTTCTCATGTATTGTCACACTCGACAGGAAAAGTAGGGAACAGAACCCAGTCGTGGTTAATGCTGAGGTCAACGGTCTCATCTGCGATAATACCGATGAGAAAGATGCAGTCATCTATACAGACGGATCTGTAACACGACACGAAAGAAGTGCATGGGCATTTACAGCACGCTCAGCAGGCAGAATAGCCAAGGAAGACAGTGGTGCATACGCCATGACCACGAGTAGCATGACAATGGAGGTGATGGCAGTGACCAAGGCATTCAAATGGTTAGAGTCACAAGACTACATCCACGCATGTATACTGAGTGATTCGATGAGCATGATAAAAAAAGTGGAGGCGGGCTATGTACGCATGCAATGGGTAGAGTCGTTGCAGAAATCCAAAATACGTAAGGTCACCTTTGTCTATGTCCCTGGACATCTGGGAGTACGGGGAAATGAGAGAGCGGACAGGTTGGCTAGCTGCGCTGTCGTTGAGGACGGGCAACCGATGGATCGGGCGGACATCATCAATGCCCTTCGAGATGTTGGAAGAGCACATGACTTCGACAAACACAGATCAACGTCACTTCTTCGGATGATGGAAATGGGAGTTAAGATGGGCACGGCCAGAAATGAGAAACTTGGTGGTCGTGTAAGAAGACTTATCAACCAACATAGAACTGGAGTCGTCAGTCGCTGGACACTGAGGGAATTGCTGAGGAGGGGATCTGAGCACCTATGGACATGTTCGGAGTGCAATGATGATGACCCGCAAATAACTCAATAACTAGCCCCAGCTATTGTCACACTGCAGCTAGCCCCAGCTATTGTCACATTGCAGCTAGCCTCAGCTATTGTCACATTGCAGCTACCCCCAGCCATTGTCACATTGCAGCTAGCCCCAGCCATTGTCACATTGCAGCTAGCCCCAGCTATTGTCACATTGCAGCTAGCCTCAGCTATTGTCACATTGCAGCTAGCCTCAGCTATTGTCACATTGCAGCTAGCCCCAGCTATTGTCACATTGCAGCTAGCCCCAGCTATTGTCACACTGCAGCTAGCCCCAGCTATTGTCACATTGCAGCTAGCCTCAGCTATTGTCACATTGCAGCTAGCCCCAGCTATTGTCACATTGCAGCTAGCCCCAGCTATTGTCACATTGCAGCTAGCCTCAGCCATTGTCACATTGCAGGTAGCCCCAGCTATTGTCACATTGCAGCTAGCCCCAGCTATTGTCACATTGCAGGTAGCCTCAGCTATTGTCACATTGCAGGTAGCCCCAGCTATTGTCACATTGCAGGTAGCCCCAGCTATTGTCACATTGCAGCTAGCCCCAGCTATTGTCACATTGCAGGTAGCCCCAGCTATTGTCACACTGCAGCTAGCCCCAGCTATTGTCACATTGCAGCTAGCCCCAGCTATTGTCACATTGCAGCTAGCCCCAGCTATTGTCACATTGCAGCTAGCCCCAGCTATTCATCTTTAAGTGCCCCTACCCCTCCACACATATTGAAGCTACCACTTTTTGTTAATTTTCTTCTTACGTTCAAGTTGAAGGTCCCATATGTACATTTTAGAACTGTAAGATGAACAATACGACATAATTACAACCAACATCTGCGAGAGCTGGACATCAAGATAGGCTGAACATTAGATGAATAACTTTAACAAAATATACCTACGAAGCAAAATATTTTTGGGAAATGTTTTAAACGAAATCATAAGTGAAAGGACAAAGCAAATACTTGTCTTTATCTTTACTTAACCTTAACAGGAACGAAGAGTGTGACGTTATTAAATGAT
Organism: Megaustenia siamemsis; assembly: GCA_032433765.1. NCBI lineage: Eukaryota > Metazoa > Mollusca > Gastropoda > Stylommatophora > Ariophantidae > Megaustenia > Megaustenia siamemsis. The sequence goes on from JAVIAB010000001.1 coordinate 47,882,291, forward strand.
TACATACTTAGAATGAACAAACATAGAATTCTCTCCAGACACTAAGCAAGCGCCTGAAAGAGAAAATGGAAAACTAATAGACCAGAAGCATGTTAACAATGGTTAAGGAATTCTGACAGTCATTACCTAGAGTGGTGTAAACATTTTGGGAAGTCAAATCATGAAATATTTGGGAACAACATTTGTCATTTTGTTATTCAAAGGCAAGAACGGATGTCAGCGCGGTCAAGATCATGGTCCAGCAATCTCCAGCACTCGTTGCTATTCTGGCTCATGCAGGCAGTGGTGCTCTAAGTTCTGGCTCATGCAGGCAGTGGTGCTCTAAGTTCTGACTCATGCAGGCAGTGGTGCTCTAAGTTCTGGCTCATGCAGGCAGTGGTGCTCTAAGTTCTGGCTCATGCAGGCAGTGGTGCTATAAGTTCTGGCTCATGCAGGCAGTGGTGCTCTTGAGTTTTGGCTCATATAAGCTGTGGTACTCTCAGTATTGGATCACATAGGCTGTGGTACTCTCAGTGTTGGCTCATATAGGCTGTGGTACTCTCAGTATTGGCTCATACAGGCTGTGGTACTCTCAATATTGGATCATATAGGCTGTGGTACTCTCAGTATTGGATCATATAGGCTGTGGTACTCTCAGTATTTGCTCATATAGGCTGTGGTACTCTCAGTATTGGCTCATATAGGCTGTGGTACTCTCAGTATTGGTGTATGGTTTGGATAGGCTCACTTTCAACTTAGTTCGGAATGTTCGAGTTGGTTCAAAATAAGAGCATACGGGTACCATTGATACACTTTCCCATTCCATGAGATATACATGACTGGCGAGCATTACCAGTGCGGCACAAGTACTCTCAGATCTGACCCTTTTTTGAATGTGGTAAGAAATATAAAGCATTCCTTGCATTCAGATTTGGGTACGACCAAGGACAGACGCCTCATACACTGAAAACCCTGGATGGACGAGGCGGCATACCATAAGGATGGCATGTCATGTAAATGAGATTAAAGCTGGCAAGCATTTGGTTGAAGTAACAGCGGAAGAAGGGAGGCTAACCAACGTAATTATTCGGCTTGGAGAGGAGTACCTCAACTGGGCCTACGGAGCTACCGATGACGTAATAAGATCATTCGTTGAAAAACTCGATCCCATTATTGACATGAACAGTTCTATATCGCGCGGACACGCAGCGGTTAGGCTTTTGTGGTAGACCATTACAGCAGAGAAGTGGCTAAGGAATCTGGCTATCGTAGCATCACGACATCCAGCATGTGAATCGAGATGGAAGCAGTGACGGCGGCGATAGGATGGTTGGTTAGACAGAACATGGATCACACAGTCGTTGTGACGGACTCGCAAATAATGCTACAGAACATGGATCACGGAGTCGTGGTGACGGACTCGCAAATAATGCTACAGAACATGGATCACGCAGTCGTGGTGACGGACTCGCAAATAATGCTACAGAACATGGATCACGCAGTCGTTGTGACGGACTCGCAAATAATGCTACAGAACATGGATCACGCAGTCGTGGTGACGGACTCGCAAATAATGCTACAGAACATGGATCACGCAGTCGTTGTGACGGACTCGCAAATAATGCTACAGAACATGGATCACGCAGTCGTGGTGACGGACTCACATATAATGCTACAGAACATGGATCACGCAGTTGTGACGGACTCACATATAATGCTACAGAACATGGATCACGCAGTTGTGACGGACTCGCAAATAATGCTACAGAACATGGATCACGCAGTTGTGACGGACTCACATATAATGCTACAGAACATGGATCACGCAGTGTGTGACGGACTCACATATAATGCTACAGAACATGGATCACGCAGTTGTGACGGACTCACAAATAATGCTACAGAACATGGATCACGCAGTTGTGACGGACTCACAAATAATGCTACAGAACATGGATCACGCAGTGGTGACGGACTCACATATAATGCTACAGAACATGGATCACGCAGTCGTGGTGACGGACTCACAAATAATGCTACAGAACATGGATCACGCAGTCGTGGTGACGGACTCACATATAATGCTACAGAAGATTGACAGGCAATCTCAGCGGCAGGAGTGGATGCAGCTCTTGGATAATTCTACAGCGAGAGCGTTACCCTGGGCGTACTGGCCAGGACACACGCTGGTGTACACGGCAATGAAATAGCCAATAAGCTCGTTGACAGCTCTGGCACTGAGTGTGGCCTGACTCTAGACTAAGAGGGCATCCCAAGTTTGTTCTTCATTCTTTAAAAGATGAGGAAGAAAATGGGTGCATGCAAGGATTATTGTACTAATAGTTTGATGAGCTGTGAGGAAAAGCGTCTAGTCAATCCCGAGTGCTTAGTGGGAAAAACGGACGTATCTATAATCAACACCTTATATTAACAACCAGGTGGACGTATCTATAATCAACACCTTACATGAACAGTCAAGCGGACGTATCTATAATCAACACCTTACATGAACAGTCAAGCGGACGTATCTATAATCAACACCTTACATGAACAGTCAAGCGGGAGTATCTATAATCAACACCTTACATGAACAACCAAGCGGACTTATCTATAATCAACACGGCGGACGTATCTATAATCAGCACCTTACATGAACAACCAAGCGGACTTATCTATAATCAACACCTTACATGAACAACTAGGCGGACGTATCTATAATCAGCACCTTACATGAACAACTAGGCGGACGTATCTATAATCAACACCTTACATGAACAACTAGGCGGACGTATCTATAATCAACACCTTACATGAACAACCAGGCGGACGTATCTATAATCAGCACCTTACATGAACAACTAAACGGACGTATCTATAATCAACACCTTACATGAACAACTAGGCGGACGTATCTATAATCAACACCTTACAGGAACAACCAGGCGGACGTATCTATAATCAGCACCTTACATGAACAACCAAACAGACGTATCTATAATCAGCACCTTACATGAACAACCAGGCGGAGGTATCTATAATCAACACCTTACATGAACAACCAGGCGGACGTATCTATAATCAACACCTTACATGAACAACCAGGCGGACGTATCTATAATCAACACCTTACATGAGCAACCAGGCGGACGTATCTATAATCAACACCTTACATGAACAAAAAGGTGGACGTGTCTATAATCAACACCTTACATGAACAACCAAACGGACGTATCTATAATCAACACCTTACATGAACAACCAGGCGAACGTATCTATAATCAACACCTTACATGAACAACCAGGCGGACGTATCTATAATCAACACCTTACATGAACAACCAGGCGGACGTATCTATAATCAACACCTTACATGAACAAAAAGGTGGACGTATCTATAATCAACACCTTACATGAACAACCAGGCGGACGTATCTATAATCAACACCTTATATGAACAACCAGGCGGACGTATCTATAATCAACACCTTACATGAACAAATAGGTGGACGTATCTATAATCAACACCTTACATGAACAACCAGGCGGACGTATCTATAATCAACACCTTACATGAACAACCAGGCGGACGTATCTATAATCAACACCTTGCATGAACAACCAGGCGGACGTATCTATAATCAACACCTTACATGAACAAAAAGGTGGACGTATCTATAATCAACACCTTACATGAACAACCAGGCGGACGTATCTATAATCAACACCTTACATGAACAACCAGGCGGACGTATCTATAATCAACACCTTACATGAACAAATAGGTGGACGTATCTATAATCAACACCTTACATGAACAACCAGGCGGACGTATCTATAATCAACTCCTTACATGAACAAATAGGTGGACGTATCTATAATCAACACCTTACATGATCAGTCAAGCGGACGTATCTATAATCAACACCTTACAATAACAACCAGGTGGACGTATCTATAATCAACACCTTACATTACCAACCAGGTGGACGTATCTATAATCAAAACCTTACATGAACAACCAGGTGGACGTATCTATAATCAACACCTTACATGAACATCCAGGTGGACGTATCTATAATCAACACCTTACAATAGCAACCAGGTGGACGTATCTATAATCAACACCTTACATTAACAACCAGGTGGACGTATCTATAATCAACACCTTACATGATCAGTCAAGCGGACGTATCTATAATCAACACATTACAATAACAACCAGGTGGACGTATCTATAATCAACACCTTACAATAACAACCAGGTGGACGTATCTATAATCAACACCTTACATTAACAACCAGGTGGACGTATCTATAATCAACACCTTACATTAACAACCAGGTGGACGTATCTATAATCAACACCTTACATTAACAACCAGGTGGACGTATCTATAATCAACACCTTACATGAACAACCAGGTGACGTATCTATAATCAACACCTTATATGAACAACCAAGCGGACGTATCTATAATCAACACCTTACATGAACAAGAAAGCGGACGTATCTATAATCAACACATAACATGAACATCCAGGCGGAGGTATCTATAATCAACACCTTACATGAACAGTCAAGCGGACGTATCTATAATGAACACCTTACATGAACAACCAAGCGGACATAACTATAATCAACACCTTACATGAACAACTAGGCGGGCGTATCTATAATGAACACCATACATAAACAGCCAGGCGGACGTATCTATAATCAACACCTTACATGAACATACCCAAAACATGCAACATATCTGGCTCAAACTGGACGCTTAAGGCAACGTCCCATGATGACTATTCTTGTTGTCGTAATGGAGGTTCCTAACTACCATATTTTTAATGTCCGCCCCGACTGGCATTGTGCCTAAAGTATTATATTCTGTTATATAAAATGTAAGAGTACAACATGTCTCTCTCTCTCTACACTAGAGACTCATATTAGATTTCATAAACGTTTCTTTTCATGCCTCACACATAAATTCCTCATAAACGATCTCTCCAGTCCACTTTTATTCCCTTCTACAAGCAACTAATTTCTATCTACTCATATCTGGTTTGATTTATCTCCTCTCTGTTCCTTAACTAAAAATGTATCGCTCTTCCACACTAACTTATTTTTCTTCCATTCTAGAAGAATCTCAATAACTCTCTTCTGTCATATTGTTTTATTATTTATATGTTTATTATGTCTTTCCTCTATCATTGTCTTTGATACTTTTCTACTCTACTTTGTTATGTCTCTCTCCTCACATATTACTTTAATATTTCTCTGCTCTATTATGTCTCTCTCATATCATATTTATGTAATACCTCTCTTCCCTGTTATGTCCCCCTCCTATCATATTGCTTCTATACCTCTCTGTCTGCTATGTCCCCCTCCTATCATATTGCTTCTATACCTCTCTGTCTGCTATGTCCCCCTCCTATCATTTTGCTTCTATACCTCTCTGTCTGCTATGTCCCCCTCCTATCATATTGCTTCTATACCTCTCTGTCTGCTATGTCCCCCTCCTATCATATTGCTTCTATACCTCTCTGCTCTGTCCCTCTCCTATCATTTTGCTTCTATACCTCTCTGTCTGCTATGTCCCCTCCTATCATATTGCTTCTATACCTCTCTGCTCTGCCCCCTCCTATCATATTGCTTCTATACCTCTTTGCTCTGCTCCCTCCTAACATATTGCTTCTATACCTCTCTGCTCTGCCCCCTCCTATCATATTACTTCTATACCTCTTTGCTCTGCCCCCTCCTATCATATTGCTTCTATACCCTCTCTGCTCTGCCCCCTACTAACATATTGCTTCTATACCTTTCTGCTCTGCCCCCTCCTATCATATTACTTCTATACCTCTATGGTATGTCCCCCTCCTATCATATTGCTTCTATACTCTCTGCTCTGCCCCCTCCTATCATATTGCTTCTATACCTCTCTGCTATGTCCCCCTCCTATCATATTGCTTCTATACCTCTCTGCTCTGTCCCTCTCCAATCATTTTACTTCTATACCTCTATGGTATGTCCCCCTCCTATCATATTGCTTCTATACCTCTCTGCCCTGTCCCTCTCCAATCATATTGCTTCTATACCTCTCTGCTCTGTCCCTCTCCAATCATTTTACTTCTATACCTCTATGGTATGTCCCCCTCCTATCATATTGCTTCTATACCTCTCTGCTCTGCCCCCTCCTATCATATTGCTTCTATACCTCTCTGCTCTGCCCCCTCCTATCATATTGCTTGTATACCTCTCTGCTCTGCCCCCTCCTATCATATTGCTTCTATACCTCTCTGTCTGCTATGTCCCCCTCCTAACATATTACTTCTATACCTCTATGGTATGTCCCCCTCATATCATATTGCTTCTATACCTTTCTGCTCTGCCCCCTCCTATCATTTTGCTTCTATACCTCTCTGTCTGCTATGTCCCCCTCCTAACATATTACTTCTATACCTCTATGGTATGTCCCCCTCATATCATATTGCTTCTATACCTCTCTGCTCTGCCCCCTCCTGTCATTTTGCTTCTATACCTCTCTGTCTGCTATGTCCCCCTCCTAACATATTACTTCTATACCTCTCTGCTCTGCCCCCTCCTAACATATTGCTTCTATACCTCTCTGTCTGCTATGTCCCCCTCCTGTCATATTGCTTCTATACCTCTCTGATCTTCCCCCTCATGTCATACTGCTTCTATGACTCTCTGCTCTGCCCCCACCCCCTCCTATCATATTGCTTTAATACTTATCTGCTCTGTTTCTCAATTAAAAATGCATCTCTGTGTCCACACCCCCCCCTTTTCTCCAAATCCCCATTATTTCTAATCCTCCAATCTCCTATCTCCCTCAATAACCTCCATATCTGGTATTACCTAATCTCTGCGAGTTGACAAGTTCGTTTAAGACGAGTCGGGGTAGAGGGCTAATAAGGCACGTGTGCCTGAGATGTGTCGCCAACAGGAAACATGATACCATCCGGAAGTGACATGGTAACTAGAAATGATGCAATGTTCGAAATAATGGAGGGCAAAGGAGATGGGACCTGAATGAATTGGCTGATTAAAAATGCTGACAGACGGGACACTTGAAGGAAGAGAGGGACGGTTATGGAAGGAAACACTTTTGAATGATATCAGGAGCGTAAACGTAGACAAGAATCCATTACACAGGGAGTTTTGTTAGTTCATGTTGTAAAGGCAAGGCATTATTTGTTGCTTGGGCTGAAATGTAAAAAGTACGAACACAATTGTGAAACTAATCTACTTAATATTAAACTGGTTCTCTGTTACTAGTGTACTTGTGTTCTTTGATATTTATACAATCTTGTCCTGTCTTTTTTTTTTAATCTACTTTTCTTTTTAAATAAAATAGCCTGTGTTGTTTCTTGTCTGCTCTTATTTATAAATTAACCATCTTGTTATTTCTTATCTGCTTTTCTTTATAAATTAACGATCTACTGTTGTTTCTTATCTGCTTCTCTTTATAAATTAATGATCTACTGTTGTTTCTTATCTGCTTTTCTGTATACATGAACGAGCTTGCGCTGTGTCTGATCTACATTTCAGGACAAATTAGAGGCAACAATAATAAGCAAATGTTTCTTGTGTGTGAGCCCTGCAATCTTTGACTTGGCCTCCTCCATTCATGCTCACGCTGACTATTCCCCGGCGATTGTTTGAGAGGTTTAGAGGTTGATGAGGTGAGAGATTGAGGTGTTGGTCACGAGAAGACCAGTGTTACGGGATTTGGTTTATTCCTGGAAAAAAATGATGCACGCGCGAGGGCGATTAGGGTAATCGTGAACGAGTTTAGATCCCGGCGGGGAAGGAGAGCTCGACCCGAGGCCAAGAATACAACTTGCGAGGCGTGGACCGGGGATAATGCAGATGCCGAGCTGTCGTTGTTGATGTTGATGATACCGTTGAGGGGATTACGAGTCGGATTGGAGGGGCGAAGTCAAAGAGAAGTGAAACAGGCAGATCTGAGGAAACGAGCCATGAGCTGGAGATTACGAAGATGTTTCTGGCACACTCAAGCCGGATATTGCTCTGGTGCTGTCCCTTGTTTGAAAATCACCAGGGGAGTAATGTCCCCTAGCTCGCAGTGTCCATATTGACGAACTCCGATCTAATGAATGAGAAACCAGGTCTGTGACAGGCTTAAAGAAGATCTGTCACTTGGACCTGGAGATCCCTGGTAAATTTGTAACAATCAACACCGTCTGAGTTTTTTCGCTGCATCCTTCTTGTTGTACTCTTAAAACAGACATCACAAGAACTTACAACAGACATCACAAGAACTTACAACAGACATCACAAGAACTTACAACAGACATCACAAGAACTTACAACAGACATCACAAGAACTTACAACAGACATCACAAGAACTTACAACAGACATCACAAGAACTTACAACAGACATTACAAGAACTTACAACAGACATCACAAGAACTTACAACAGACATTACAAGAACTTACAACAGACATCACTTACAAGAACTTACAACATTCTGTTTCTTGCTTGAGTGTATTACTGGCTCTAAGGAAATGTTTAATCTTTTTTTTTTTTTATTTTTAAACTAGTCCAATTTCCTCTTCTTCTGTGGTCATCACTAATGCAAGTTATAATTCTGGTTTCTCTGATGAAATCTGAGTTATAATTCTGGTTTCTCTAGTGAAATCTGAGTTGTAATTCTGGTTTCCTTGATCAAATATGAATTATAATTCTGGTTTCCTTGATCAAATATGAATTATAATTCTGGTTTCTCTGATAAAATCTGAGTTATAATTCTGGTTACCTTGATGAAATATGAGTTATAATTCTGGTTTCTCTGATGAAATCTGAGTTATAATTCTGGTTTCCTTGATGAAATATGAATTATAATTCTGGTTTCTCTGATGAAATCTGAGTTATAATTCTGGTTTCTCTGATGAAATCTGAGTTATAATTCTGGTTTCCTTGATGAAATATGAATTATAATTCTGGTTTCTCTGATGAAATCTGAGTTATAATTCTGGTTTCTCTGATTAAATCTGAGTTACAATTCTGGTTTTTCTGATGAAAATTGAGTTATAATTCTGGTTTCTCTGATTAAATCTGAGTTATAATTCTGGTTACCTTGATGAAATCTGAGTTATAATTCTGGTTTCTCTGATGAAATCTGAGTTATAATTCTGGTTGCTCTGATGAAATTTAAGTTATAATTCTGGTTTCCTTGATGAAATCTGAGTTATAATTCTGGTTTCCTTGATGAAATCTGAGTTATAATTCTGGTTTCTCTGATTAAATCTGAGTTATAATTCTGGATTCTCAGATGAAATCTGAGTTATAATTCTGGTTTCTCTGATGAAATCTGAGTTATAATTCTGGTTTCTCTGATGAAATCTGAGTTATAATTCTGGTTTCTCTGATGAAATCTGAGTTATAATTTTGGTTACCTTGATGAAATCTAAGTTATAATTCTGGTTTCTCTGATGAAATCTAAGTTTTAATTCTGGTTTCTCTGATGAAATCTGAGTTATAATTCTGGTTACCTTGATGAAATCTAAGTTATAATTCTGGTTTCTCTGACGAAATCTGAGTTATAATTCTGGTTTCTCTGATGAAATCTGAGTTATAATTCTGGTTTCTCTGATGAAATCTGAGTTATAATTCTGGTTGCTCTGATGAAATCTAAGTTATAATTCTGGTTTCTCTGATGAAATCTAAGTTATAATTCTGGTTTCTCTGATGAAATCTGAGTTATAATTCTGGTTACCTTGATGAAATCTAAGTTTTAATTATGGTTTCTCTGATGAAATCAGAGTTATAATTCTGGTTTCTCTGATGAAATCTGAGTTATAATTCTGGTTTCTCTGATGAAATCTGAGTTATAATTCTGGTTTCTCTGATGAAATCTGAGTTATAATTCTGGTTGCTCTGATGAAATCTGAGTTATAATTCTGTTTTCTCTGATGAAATCTGAGTTATAATTCTGGTTTCTCTGATGAAATCTGAGTTATAATTCTGGTTACCTTGATGAAATCTAAGTTTTAATTATGGTTTCTCTGATGAAATCAGAGTTATAATTATGGTTACCTTGATGAAATCTAAGTTATAATTCTGGTTTCTCTGATGAAATCTGTTAATTCAGTGTTTTCTTTCCATTATACCAGTTCTCTTCAATAGCTGATGACGATGTATAAAATGTCTTAAACTTTCATTATTTCAGCACGTTTTTAATTTCTGAGGTCTGTCGGGAAAGCTTTAAGCTAGAGAATAAAGGTCGCATGCCGGCGAAGTCGTCACGAGGTATTTGGGAAATAATTTGCATTGCTCTTTCAAGCGGTGAAAAAGAAACAGTTTTAGCCTACCATGACGGAATCAGTGGCCACCAGGTTTGAGAACGAGAGTGCTTTTTATGATGCGTGGGTGTAAGCGACGTCTTGTCAAGTCTTCACGCAGGAGACAAACTTTTAGAGTAACATTTATCTTGTCAAGTCTACACACAGGAGACAAACTTTTACAGTAACATTTATATTGTCAAGTCTACACACAGGAGACAAACTTTTACAGTAACATTTATCTTGTCAAGTCTACACACAGGAGAAAAACTTTTACAGTAACATTTATCTTGTCAAGTCTACACACAGGAGACAAACTTTTACAATAACATTTATCTTGTCAAGTTTACACACAGGAGACAAACTTTTAGAGTAACATTTATCTTATCAAGTCTACACACAGTAGACAAACTTTTAGAGCGACGGTTCTTATTATTGCTAAGCTGCAGTGTCACAGGTTCTAGGTGGTATCTCTTTTGATATCGCACAAGCAGTGTTTTTTTTTCTCTTGTCACCAGTGGAAAAAACGGAAAATGATGGATTGGTGTCTTCTAGACAGTTGGTACAAAAATGGTCGAACCAATCTAGAAATAGCTGAAGTGAATAAATCAAAACCAGACCAGCATGGCAAAATCAAACCAATGTGGATAGAGACAAAAGTATGATCTTGCAGCTGAAAATAAGAAATTCTCCGTTCATTCAACCCATACATATAAATCCTTTGCATGAACCAAGTTGTATGCACGGGACCAACCAGGTGATACCAGTGAATTGTCTATTGCCACACTACCTCCACCACGAGGACAAGCGATGCCTGTCATGCGATGTCACCCACCACAAGGACCAGCGATGCCCGTCATGCGATGTCACCCACCACAGTATTCGTACCAGAAGTAGAAGCTACAAGAACCAACATCGTTATATCAGTGACATGTGCTGTAGAAAAGCAAATAGCTCACAGCTAGAAGAAAGAGACGTTATATCAGTGACGTGTGCTGTAGAAGAGCAAATAGCTCACAGCTAGAAGAGAGAGACGTTATATAAGTGACGTGTGCTGTAGAAGAGCAAATAGCTCACAGCTAGAAGAGAGAGACGTTATATAAGTGACGTGTGCTGTAGAAGAGCAAATAGCTCACAGCTAGAAGAGAGAGACGTTATATAAGTGACGTGTGCTGTAGAAGAGCAAATAGCTCACAGCTAGAAGAGAGAGACGTTATATCAGTGACGTGTGCTGTAGAAGAGCAAATAGCTCACAGCTAGAGAGAGAGACGTTATATCAGTGACGTGTGCTGTAGAAGAGCAAATAGCTCACAGCTTTTTTTTTTCCCTGCAGCGGTTTTCCACTTTGATTCCCCTACCTCTAACCAGATTATCTTGTTGTGGTACCTGTCCTCCTCCTACGACCAGCCAGTCACCACTAAATATTTATGCGTGGACTTGATATGGTTATGGTGTTACAGTGTGACTCAGCCATGAAGGAAATTGGGAAGAGTAGAGGAAAATGATGATCGACAGAGGAAGAATAAGAATGATACAACGTTGATAAGACGTACAATAGTTTTAGGCGGTGTAGAATGAAAATGAAGACTTAAGGATTACCAAGGAGACGTTAGTCTACCGAACCCAGACGCTGTGGCGTAACCAACTATAAGACTGCAGAAAGTACGTACAGGTGTTCAACCTGAACGTAGAAATCCAGACAGATGTTTTACGCTTGCCGGCAAAGTTAGATAACGCAACGAAGCAGCCGATGGACTCCGACACCTATTGATACGAGATAGCTAGTCCAGCCCTGAAACATTCTGAGTTAAGCCGCCAAGGGACGTAATCAAGAGATTCAACCGACGCCGGGACATCTTTTATGTTCAGCGGTGGGAAACACTTTGAGGTCTCTCTGACTTGGAGATCAAAGAATCACCGCTCGTGGTCGAAGACCTACGTACGCTTTAGTTGTGAGGGAACGAAGTTTAGGAAGATTGACAGGTGTCATCAGGACTCCTAAAGCAATAAGCCTATGGACATAGTTAAAAGGCGGAGTTAAAGAAACAGTGACTGGAGGCGGACGAAGATAAGCCGTGTATATATTAGATTCCCATGATCCCTAGCCAGATGGGAGTGGCTAAGATGGACACAAAAAGACCCGGAGAAGACTTAGAAGGACACACAAAACAGAACTTAGACTTATACAAAGAGAAAGAGACTCTAGACGCAGCACTTAGAGGAACTTAAACCTTTTTCGCCCACGAAGCCAGAGACTAGACAGAAATAGTAGACGAGTGCAAAGGAGATTAGATACCTGCCTCAAGGCAGAAGATAGAATTAAGAGTTTACAAGGTAAACGTGGCAGCTGCAGACAAGGTCATAACGGACTGACACCATCAAAAGGTGGACAGGACAATTTGTATGATCAAAGAACCGGTCATGTATAGCCTAAAGCCTGCATGCAAAATTAGGTTTCTGGTGTCAAAGTGCGCGGATTCCAGCAGAAAGTAACAGAAGTGCCAAGCAGTTTAGCTGAACAGAAGTGCCAAGTAGTTTAGCTGAACAGAAGTGCCAAGTAGTTTAGCTGAACAGAAGTGCCAAGTAGTTTAGCTGAACTTCACGGTAGGAACCTGAAACATCGCGAGTTTGCGGTAAGGTGTAATGAGATTTGTGTTTCAAGTCTGTGTTATTACTGTCCCAGACTCTCCTACAACTATTCTTTTTCCTTTAAAAACTTCAGACAACAACCTGGCGTAGTGCTGGTCATTTTGTTAACAACAAAAAATTGTTCTAATGGCAAAAATAACGAGGGCGCTGACATATTCCGATTAATTTCGCCGGTCGATGCGTAATGCGGTTTTCGATAGGAGAATGTTCAACGAGTAACAAGGAGGCGATTTGTGAATTTCCAAACCAATGTGAGATATACATTTAATACATAGAAAACTGCAATACTGATATCAATCAAATACACTTGCGATATTTAAAAAAAAAACGCAATCCAACGATGACTAAATCGTGTAGGCGTTCGCCGGAACAGTGCAGTTCTGTTTTGTTATTACATCGTTAAGTTAGATAACAATCGAGGCCACTTTGTCTGGGGCTGTCACGACAAGAGTGCAGCAGCTACCTGGAGTCATGTAGCCATAACCAGAGATGTTATTGACTGCATAGATTAGTTTAATTATATTGCCAGCTATCGGCAGTCAAAGTAGAGTTGCAGCTGTGGGGCATGGCTGTGGGTATTCTACAGCTGTGAAATATAGTGTCATAGTATAATAGTGGTGATGTGATTGATGGTGGTTGTAGTAATGGTTGTGAATATGCCTGTTAAATAGTTCTGTCTACTCACGCTATTCAAACATAATTGAATTGTTTGTCAACAAATTCGCAGAAACTGAGAGAGACACATTGAGCAATGTTAGACTAATTTGTTTGAATCTAGAACAAAGAACAAAAACATAGCTTTCTCAAATGTAGAACAAAGAACAAATACATAACTTTCTCGGTGTTTCCTTAACATATCTAGATCATTTGTGAAATGAACACAACCCTTAAAGTAGGTACCAAACACTTTTGCTTTGAAAGTAAAGCGACCTGGCTTGACCACAACACTCATAAATATGTTTATGGGCATGACAATTGTGGACATTAACATAACATCACATAAATATGTTTATGGGCATGACAATTGTGGACGTTAACACCACATCACATAAATATGTTTATGGGCATGACAATTGTGGACGTTAACACCACATCACATAAATATGTTTATGGGCATGACAATTGTGGACGTTAACACCACATCACATAAATATGTTTATGGGCATGACAATTGTGGACGTTAACACCACACCACACAAATATGTTTATGGGCATGACAAATGTGGACGTTAACACCACACCACACAAATATGGTTATGGGCATGACAAATGTGGACGTTAACACCACACCACGAAATAGCATAAGTCGTGGGAGGGTATGTCATAAAAGCACCACACATTTACAGTTGCGAAAGATAGAGAACAAAAAAAGTCTAAACGAAGAAAAAAAACAGAATAAATTAAGACCTCGAGACCAGATTCCCAGAACTGTTTCATCAAACACACAAGGAAAGAAGTAACGAAGTAGTCAATATTTTCAATGTAGTCTCTTGTTTCAGTTTCCTAATATCCCACTTAATATATACTCTAGTTTCCTAATATCCCACGTAATATGTACTCTAGTTTCCTAATATCCCACTTAATATGTTCTTTAGTTTCCTAATATCCCACTTAATATGTACTCTAGTTTCCTAATATCCCACTTAATATGTACTCTAGTTACCTAATATCCCACTTAATATGTACTCTAGTTTTATAATATCCCACTCAATATGTATTCTATTTTTATAATATCCCACTCAACACGTGTTCCAGCTCCCTAATACCTCACTCAACAAGTGCTCTAATTTCCTAATACCTCCCTCAACAAGTGATCTAATTCCCTAATACCTCACTCAACAAGTGCTCTAATTCCCTAACACTTCACTCAAAACAAGTGCTGTAATTCCCTAATACCTCATTCAACAAGTGCTGTAATTCCCTAATACCTCACTCAATAAGTGCTCTAATTTCCTAATACCTCACTCAACAAGTTATCTAATTCCCTAATACTTCACTCAAAACAAGTGCTCTAATTCCCAAATACCTCACTCAATAAGTGCTATAATTCCCTAATACCTCACTCAACAAGTGCTATAATTCCCTAATACCTCACTCAACAAGAGCTCTAATTCCCAAATACCTCACTCAAGTGATCTAATTCGCAAATACATCACTCAACAAGTTATCAAATTCCGTAATACCTTACTCAACAAGTGCTCTAATTCCCTAATACCTCACTCAACAAGTGCTCTAATTTCTTAATACCTCTCTCTCTCTCTCTGCGATCAAGACTCAATCAGAGTAGGATTCCAGACTCTCTCATGAAGTCAGCTCTCTGTTTAAGTATTACTTGTTAAAACGTTGCACTGTGTTCTGCACGAGTGGCCCAGTGCATCCGATTTCAGCCAGCATTTTATTCAGGTTTGCTTTCCTTAGCCTTTGATTGTCCCCAATCTTCCTGCAAGGCAGCAGATTGTCTTTTCTTTAGGGGGATTCTGTCCTTAGATGGTCGGCCCTCCCAGGTTTACGGGGACCATCTGCCCAATCTTGATGTAGTAATTAGTAGTTGCCTATACTCTACAGAGACTCAAGTTTCCTTTTCGAAATCAACATTTCAATGGAAAGGCAAACAAAAATGATGGCACTTGAACGTCACTGAGATTTGGTTTTATTAAATGATATTAGGAATAGGATGGACAGCTAAAAGAAGCAGTGAGAAAGTCCTGACATAGGTCGAAATACAAAGAAATGTTTTTAACTCTGTCGAAAGACCTGACAGAGGTCAGAACTTATAAGAAACGTTTTAAACTCTATCAAGTCCTGACAGATTTCAGAATACAAAATTATGTGAACGTTTTAAACTCTATCAAGTCCTGACAGATGTCAGAATACAAAATAATTTGAACGTTTTAAACTCTATCAAGTCCTGACAGATGTCAGAATACAAAATATTGTGAACGTTTTAAACTCTATCAAGTCCTGATAGATGTCAGAATACAAAATATTGTGAACGTTTTAAACTCTATCAAGTCCTGACAGATGTCAGAATACAAAATATTGTGAACGTTTTAAACTCTATCAAGTCCTGACAGATGTCAGAATACAAAATATTGTGAACGTTTTAAACTCTATCAAGTCCTGACAGATGTCAGAATACAAAATATTGTGAACGTTTTAAACTCTATCAAGTCCTGACAGATGTCAGAATACAAAATAATGTGAACGTTTTAAATTCTATCAAGTCCTGACAGATGTCAGAATACAAAATATTGTGAACGTTTTAAACTCTATCAAGTCCTGACAGATGTCAGAATACAAAATAATGTGAACGTTTTAAATTCTATCAAGTCCTGACAGATGTCAGAATAACCAAAAAAAAAAAAAGAAATGTTTTAAACTCTGAAGTCCCGAGAGAGGTGAAAACACAAAAAAAAAATGATTTAAATTCTATGAGAAGACATTTCACTTTCACTGTAGACGGGTTGAGAAGAGCACAACCCGAAAATGATGTTGTGACAACAATGAGCTCTGAGAGGAAATGAGTGACGGAAGAAGAAAAAGGTACAAAATGCTAGACATGTTACAACGTATCATGGGAGGAAGCCAAGAGTGGAATGGATAAGCACTGGCTGGAGAGAGATGGAGAAACATGATAGCTAGCTCCTCCAATTATGACACAGACTGATGATAATTTTCCAACACAAATTCATCACAGTAGAGTTCTTATTTATTTTATTAACTTTGGGTATGGTAGAGCTGACGTTGTTCAAGTAATCATAGTGGTGGTGTATTTAAATTGGTAAGGAAACAGTTAAAAAGAGACATCAACGGAAGGAGTTCTCATGTAAATATTGTTTGGTTTCCGTGGACACCTCATCTCACACCACTTCAGATTATTATTTTGAAATAACTGAATTACCGAACTAAAACACGGCACTTTGTGCACGCCACGGACTCAACCTAAACTCATCTCTGGGATGTAAATCACACAAATATGATCCTTCCGCTTTGATAGAGAGCGCTCTTCTAAGACTTTTATTTTCACTAAGAAAAATAATCTAGTTAAATGGTATCTGTAAATCTGAACTGTGCCCAGTAGTACATTTCATGTGCATATTTATTGTTTAATTATGTTTACAAGTATTATTAGAATAGATATTAACATCTTCACTAGGGCCAACAATGTTGAAACAGATATTCGCATTTTTACCAAGGCGAGACACAGTGGAAATAGTTATTACAATTGTTCCTATGCTGAACACTGCTGAAATAGATATTATAATTGTTCATATGCTGAATAATTTTGAAGTATATATTACAATTGTTACTATGCTGAACATTATTGAAATATATATTACAAATATCCCTATGTTGAGCAATGTTGAAGTAGATATTACAATTGTACCTATGCTGAGCATTGTTGAAATAGATATTATAATTGTTCCTATGTTGAGCAATGTTGAAGTAGATATTATAATTGTTCCTATGCTATGTAATTTTGAAGCAGATATTACAATTGGTCCTATGCTGAGTAATTTTAAAGTAGATATTACAATTGTTCCTATGCTGAGTAATTTTAAAGTAGATATTACAATTGTTCCTATGCTGAGTAATTTTGAAGCAGATATTACAATTGTTCATATGCTGAGTAATTTGGAAGCAGATATTACAATTGTTCCTATGCTGAGTAATTTGGAAGTAGATATTACAATTGTTCCTATGCTGAGTAATTTGGAAGCAGATATTACAATTGTTCATATGCTGAGTAATTTGGAAGTAGATATTACAATTGTTCCTATGCTGAGTAATTTGGAAGTAGATATTACAATTGTTCCTATGCTGAGTAATTTGGAAGTAGATATTACAATTGTTCCTATGCTGAGTAATTTGGAAGCAGATATTACAATTGTTCCTATGCTGAGCAATGTTGAAATATATGCTTCAAATCAAGGGTTTGAGAACTTTGCCCACGGGCGTACTACAAATTTTGAAAAGAGCCGAGACGCCAGTACTGATTGTTAACAACGGCTACTCATATCTATGTCACAGCTAGTTGCTCGTCGCACGGTTATTATGTATCCATTTTAAAACAATGAATATAGAGCACTGTATCTTACCTACAAAATAATTACACACCTTCTGAAGATAAACAGCAAATGAGCATTGAAAGAAGAAAGCACCACACTGAACTAAAGTGATTTTTGACATTTCATTTCTCTGCTGGATTTTCAAAGCTGGGATCGTATGATGATGCGCCTACTGGCAAGTAATTATCAAGATGTGAATCAGTCAGATGAGATTTGTTCAGGGACTGATAATATTCATTATTGAAAACACTGATTCGCATGGGCATACCGGGCCGAAATATAATTTCATCTTCTATATATAGCTTCTTTTTTTTTTCAAAGATTCAAACCTCTTTCTGTCAGCTAAATTCCAAAAACTCACGTCAGTTGCGTAAGAGCAATATCATTCTTAAGGTCCAGAATCTTATTTTCCAGATCTTCCACTCTCGAAGAAATGATTCTTGCAAATCGATGAAGCAGCTTCCGTGACGTCGATTTTGAGAGAAAAATTAATTTGCAAAAAAAAAAATAAATAAAAATAAACAAATGACTGGCTGAAGAATGGTCACATCTTGAAACCGCGTATACAAAGCTGTTCAAGATGCGCGTTGACATGGCCTACAAATGACGAAGGGTGAAGTTCGTTAGTATCCACAATTTTCTACATATTTGAAAAGTGAACTAGAGACATTGAAATCATTTGTCACTTCCATAAAACCAACTTTCCTTTGAATGAGGTCACAGATCCAATCACATGAGAAAAATCCTTGCCTTTTGCATGAAGCTCGAGATTTAGTTTCTCGCCGATAGCTGTAAGACAAGTCAGGTACAGCAGATAAGAAAGGTCACTAAGGTTATCAATATTCTTGGCCAAGTTCGAGTTTTTAGATGGAATTCGAGAAATCTTGAATTTCGTCAAAGAAACGCATAAAACTTCACTAAAACCTGAACTCAACTAGGCCAACGCCTCTCTATGTGCAGCACTCGCTTTGTCCTAGGCAATTTTCATAAGGAACTTCAAAGGTCGAGGTTGTAGCGAAGCCGTAGCAATGTTGAGTCAAACATTGTTGTAACAGCACTCATGACGTATGAGAAGGGAAGAACCTTCGCACAAAGTGCCTCTTTCATGTTAGTTTCTGTCACATACGATTTGAAGCAATTAAATACATCGTCACTTCTTGTTCTCATTTTCAGGGCCAGAATTACCAACAGCTCTTCTTTCACAGTGACGTCACTGAACACCAATCTTGTCATAACAACCAAATATCTGTAATGTCCGTGGACTATCTTGCCATAACAGCCAACTATCTGTAATGTGCGTGGACTCATCAAATCGAAGGGAGAAGAACTCGCAAATCGCCAATTTCTTGCATGTCACCAGCTATTGCTTCTGTATCGCTTGATAACTGCACATCGTTTATTGCTGACATTATTTCTTTCTTATTAGAAAATCCATTAACAGACTTTGTACGTTGCCCTGACCGACTTCTCTCAACATCTTCAAGCGGTTGTTTCTTCTTCGCCTTGACGTCTGCAATTTGAAATAAAGCAGTTGTGACGTCGATGTTAACACAGGCTTGGAAAAAGTTGCCTGCTGGACTCCAAGTTTTGCTTTCAATTCAGATACTTTATACTTTCCTGCTTCTGAACTCGGGTGGATATCTGTCTGTGAATGAATTGTGGTTTGTTTGGAAAGGACGTTCAATTTTATATTTCTTGCACACCGCAACATGGCTACCACAGATAAAACGCATACATTCTCCTTTTATATCACCAGAATATGTCTCTTCCCATTCAGTGTTGAAGTTAGGCCTATATGGTCTCTGCTTCTTCGCCGAAGTACTCATCATAAAGACGCCAAATGTCTGGAAGACGAAAACCCCACACATACACACACACACACAATTTATATACGTGTCAGTGGTTGTATGTTTCTACTCAGATAAGAAATAAAATAAATAAACGACAGAGATAACACCACTGCGTTAAATACACAACAAAACAATGCAGTAAAGTTGTACATTTTGCTGGGTGTGTTGTGTATCACTGACAGCTGCACAACTGACGGTCATCAACAAACGTGTATACTCGACTCATGTTTCTTTCAGAAATTGCTGAAACAGCCTACGCTGACATTTATGTCAATTCTAGGTCATCTCTACTGAAGCCTTCCAAAATACCGCGCCAAAGCAAATGTAACAGCTAGTTACCGCTAGATCTGCTTTCTTGTGACCATCTGGTGCCGACCGTTACAGCTTCTGTTCATTAGGGAGCCAAAAACACCAGCGTTTGCTTCATCCTTTTTTGTTCTTCTCTCATTCTTTCGTTCAATTGAAAACAAGACAGGAAAATGACGTCACACGCTGGAATTTCCCGGACACCAAGCCGACACACCTCCCCCCCCCTCCCGTGGGGAACCCGTCCCTGCTTACAATCTTCCCTATGTCGAACGCTGTCACAAGAGATATTTATATTGTCACTATTCAAACTGTTACTGTTATGATTGATATATGTTTAAATCTCCACAATGGTAGGCAGTATTGTTAAAAAAACAACTACATATTAAATTGTTCAAAATGTTATTTCCAAACAACACTGAGCAATCTCCACTTTGCTAAAAGAGTATCTACAGATCTCCCGGCTGCTAATGTACCACTACTGGAAGATATAACAGAGTAGCTTGAAGGTCAAGCCGAAGAAAATGCTAAACTAATTGTGATTGGTTGAAGAAATCCCCACTTCTCAAATTGTAACCATTCAGCTCATCGGTAGTTTAGGAATATTTGTATTGAGAATCCCGTGAGCGTAATTCTGGTTGAACCGGAACGAGGATAGACAAGAGCCTACTGGTTATGGCCTGTCTAATTTACTTGGAGGTTTATATTTGACAGTGAAAGTCTTAATTGTGGTAGGTTTGAGGGAGATTCATTTAACCACCATTTCTGGGGTCCAGGGCAAGCGAGTTCTGTAGCTCGCGGGGAAAATGGTCTGTGAGATCCGCCAATTATCGGTCTTCTCCTGTCTGTGCTACTTATAGATCGACGTACATCCGGTCACGGAAAATTGGGTAGATAATATGACCTCGTTACTGATAATTTAGTAATGAGGAGATGTAGACGGACCTGTGCCACGGCTACATCTTGTCTGCTTCCAGTTGGAGGGGGGGGGGACATAACACTTGACCTCAATGGTGAAAAAATCATAATAGTCTTCATGATTCTACGTTGATAATTTGTTAGTTAGGCTTACCAACTTACTCAGGACGACATTTCCTATGATCGTTTTAGCAATGTATGTGTTTACACCCACCTGGCCATCGTCGACTATCATAGTCGTCCGTCATGTCTGTGTTTCTAGTCTCGTTATCATATTTCTAAAACATTCCTCAATATCACATGTTGCAATGTGAGAAAGTGGAAGTGCTCTGCTTTTTCTGGAAGTCCAGTGAGAAGTGCAGTCTCTCTCGCTCTTTCTCTCTCTCTCTCTCTCTGTCTAATTATATTGCTATACTCGCAATTCACTCCATCTACTTACATAAATTAATTCAAAATGTTTGGGCATATAACACGACGCACAGGATCCCTCAGAGACACCAGGAAGAGGGGACAACTCAGAGACACCAGGAAGAAGGGACAACTCAGAGACACCAGGAAAAAGGGACAACTCAGAGACACCAGGAAAAAGGGACAACTCAGAGACACCAGGAAGAAGGGACAACTCAGAGACACCAGGAAGAAGGGACAACTCAGAGGTACCAGGAAGAAGAGACAACTCAGAGGCACCAGGAAGAAGGGACAACTCAGAGACACCAGGAAGAAGAGACAACTCAGAGACACCAGAAAGAAGGGCCAACTAAGAGACACCAGGATGAAGGGACATCTCAGAGACACTAGGAAGAAGAGACAGTTCAGAGACACCATGAAGAAGGGACAACTCAGAGGTACCAGGAAGAAGAGACAACTCAGAGACACCAGGAAGAAGAGACAACTCAGAGACACCAGGAAGAAGGGACAACTCAGAGGCACCAGGAAGAAGGGACAACTCAGAGGCACCAGGAAGAAGGGACAACTCAGAGGCACCAGAAACGAGGGACAACTCAGAGGCACCAGGAAGAAGGGACAACTCAGAGGCACCAGGAAGAAGGGACAACTCAGAGACACCAGGAAGAAGAGACAACTCAGAGACACCAGAAAGAAGGGACAACTAAGAGACACCAGGATGAAGGGACATCTCAGAGACACTAGGAAGAAGAGACAGTTCAGAGACACCATGAAGAAGGGACAACTCAGAGGTACCAGGAAGAAGAGACAACTCAGATCAAACTTTTTATTCGATCTATCTTGCTATTTATGAATGTAGATATATGTATGAGTATGTGTATGAGCATGTAATTACACACATACAGTTTGTGACTTAACACTGGACAAGATCTATTGAGACAACTTTAGATCAGAGTGTGGTTGGGGGGAGTTAAAGAGCTGTGAATGCAAATGAAACTATCACTAATGTTAAAGATCACTCTCATTTTATGGGAAGTCATATTCGACAAATGATGTACATTGAATTCACATTTTTCAAATTCATGAGAAATTCACACATGCATGCAGTAAACTACTTTTATTATTATTTGTGCTGCTTCTAGAACAGAAAGCAGCATTTTTTCTCTTCATAATTTCAAATAGCCGCTTCTGAAAATGAAGTGAAAGCACAACACAAAACATGAAAGCACAATTTTGGATCGCAGTATAAACAACGTAGTTGTGGAACCTAAATAAACAAACTTAGCAACCAGAGAATCGTTTGCTACAGGTGATCAGACAATATTTACAAGAAAGGACAAAAGGGAAACGTTTTCTAGATAACACAACTATTATATAACTTACCTCCGTCACCAATGGTAACCAAAACAGCGTGCGAGTGTCCATGGCCATCACCTTCTTCGCTGGATCCACCACGCCCACTGTCGCTGGTGCTTCCGGATGAATGACTGGCAGAGTCCTCTACTGGAAACTTGATAGTTGTGCTCTTACAAGACTGCTGTAGACAAACATGCATCAGATAAGTTTTGGTTATATCCATGTTCTTAATACTACCTGTGTTCTTTACACTAATCATCTACATACAAAACTCAATGTGTTAGGGCGCATCAGACTTCTTGTGAATTAGGAGGCACACCAGCTAAAGAGGCAGAGGAAGCAGCAAATAAAGGGAATATGAAAGAACTGTTCAACAGCACAAAGAAATTAAGTGGAAAATACAAACAGATCAATGCCTTTATTAAAGACAAGAAAAGAAATCTGCTTAGTAATATAAGGGAACAAATGGAGAGATGGAAAGAGCACTTTGAAGAACTTTTGAACAGACCCGACTCAAATAATCCTCCAGATATACTACCAGCAGAAGAAGAGTTACGCGTTAACTGTGGAAAACCAAGAAAAGAAGAAATAAAGAAAGCCATCAAGCTAGTAACAAATGGTAAAGCCACAGGACCAGATGAAATTCCTTCAGAAGCTATCAATGCGGATATTAACACCTCTACCAAGATGTTACATAATCTATTAGATAAAATTTTGGAGATGGAGGAGATACCTAAAGACTGGAACGAAGGTTATATGATCAAACTACCAAAGAAAGGAAGTTTAAGGAGTGCTCAAATTAAATGGGAATTATGCTACTATCAGTGCCATGAAAAATAAGCAGAATCATTCTGGAGAGACTAAAAGAGGCCATAGAGAAACATTTGAGAGATGAACAAGCAGGTTTTAGGAAGAACAAACAGATCATGTGCTGATCAAATAACTACTCTACGTATAATAGTTGAACAAAGTTTAGAACTACAGTCCCCACTTTATATTGGATTCATAGATTACGAAAAGGCATTTAATAGTTTAGACAGAGGAATGCTTTGGGTGTTGCTGAGTCATTATGGAATCCCCATAAAGTTTATTAACCTGATAAAAACAATGTATGAAGGAACGAAATGTAGTGTGGTGCAAGAAGGACAGCTTGCAGAAACATTTGAAAAAAACAACAGGAGTAAGGTAGTGATGCCTTCTATCTCCATTTCTCTTTCTACTGGCCTTAGATTGGATTATTAGAATAACTCAAAACAACAGAAATGGAATCCAGTGGTCACTGACCAAGCAACTAAATGATTTAGGCTTTGCTGATGACATAGCTCTACTACCACACAAGCATCAACAGATAAATAGATAAGACCAAAATTATTAGAATTAATGCAGTTGGCAATAAATAAATAAAAATAAGAGAAATACCTCTATTAGACGTACAATCTTACCTACATCTGGGCAGTAATATAAACAAAGAGGGGGGAACAGAAAAAAATGATACGAAAATAAGAATATCAAAAGCAAGAGGAGCATTTGTTGCACTGGGAAACATATGGAAGTCCAAAGTAATTAGGTTAAATACAAAAATAAAAATTTTCAACTCCAATGTTAAGTCAGTCTTATTATATGGCTGTGAAACATGGAGAACAACTAAAATGACAATCATGAAGATACATAATTTCATTAATGGATGCTTACGCAGAATAAAAGGATGGAAATGGCAGGACAAAATCAGTAACATTGAATTATGGAAATGTACCAGTCAAATACCAGTGGATAAAGAGATACAGCGAAGACGATAGCGCTGGATAGGACACACACTGCGGAAGCCAACTGAGAGTATTACACAAGTGGCCCTTTTTTGGAATCCCCATGGAAAAAGACAAAGACCAAATAATTTTTGGAGAAGACAGATAGAAGCAGCGATGAAGATGATGGTGAAGACATGGAAGGTGAAACGATCTTATAAGAATGGCATGAAACAGAACGGCTTGGAAAGTGTTTGTTGAAGACCTATGCTCCACAGGGAGCTGAAAGGTAGAAGAAAGAAAGAAAAAAGTAAAGTGCTCCGTCACGCCAAGTGGCGTATAGAGATATGGTGTTAGTAACCATAATTTGTATAGAACTTCGCACATGCTTTTTGGGGTAATGTGATCGGTATTACGCTCATGCCGTTTTTACTTTCCCAGAAGGGGGGTGTGTGATGTCCGCACTTGACATCACCAAAAGGTATTTGAAGCGTTCATAGCCTCTCATTTGCCAGGCTCAGTGGATGTCGGATGACAAAACTCTCTGTTTTGACAAAATCCTCTCTGGTTTTGATGGACTAAATTCAACTCCACTGGGCCACTGTGCCCAAGGCCACACCTACACGTGGTCCCTCTGTTATCGCAAAGTTGGTCTTGGGCGCGACCGAGTTCCCAGTGGTATAACTGGGTCGGGAGGAGGTGAGCCCCTATAGATGCAGGGCTAGAGCCAACCAACATGTGGTATACGCCATTGCCCTCATCTAATCACCCTCACTCTCCCTTGAGTGAGTGTCTTGTCTTCTATCTTATTACTATTTCTATAGGAACCCCCTGTGGACAGGGTGAGAGCTTCAGCGAAACCGCCTCGAGACCATCTACTGACATACTTGAAGACAAATGACTCTAGTACTGACTTGGAGTCCATCATGTTCCCTTCAACAGTCCTGTAGTACATCGCACAGACACAAGTGACCCAGGACGTGACGATCCTCTGTCGATACATTTGGCCCCCATGAGATACGCCTGAATGAACGGAGTAAGTGCCAGTGACAGTAGGTGGCGGGGAATGGGCTGTTGTGAATCCTGCTTGAATACAGGGCCTAGAAAGTGAACAAATGGATGGATGATATGTCAGCAGAGACAGAGACACAATACATGCCATGGATGGAATTGAGGCGAGGATTTGCAAAACCTTCACCCTGGGGTAGGAAGATAGCCCACAGGTCCCCCAGTTTTAACAATGCCATGTACAACAAGAATATAAATCAATACGAGCTCGGACGCCGCCTCGGTCAACAAGGTCCGCGCCAGACAGTGAGCGACCAGGCTGGACTGTGCGATAAATTAGCTACTGGAAGAAACACAAACAACTCATATAATAACCAGAAACCTCGGATCCAACAAAGTTCAATATATAAATATTTTAATGGAAGAAAGAGCATGAAGATTGGTCAGAGAGAAAAAACAAATAAATTAAACATACTACAACTTAATATTTCAGGCCTCAAAAACAAGAAAACAGAACTAACCAAAATCATGTACAAATACCAGATCCATATTGTCCTACTGCAGGAAACACTACACAAGAACATAGACACACATATAACAGGTTACACCAGCTATCCATGTAAGTGCACCAACAACTGCAGGGGTATAATCACCTACATCAAAAACAATATACAGGGAGATGTAGTTCCACTAAATAATGCAGAACTAACAGATGTTCAGAAAGCCACAATTTGGTTTGCATCCAGCAAATATAATATTTATAATGTTTACAACCCACCAGGCACAAATTGTAACATAACAGAACTTGATCAAGTCAACTACCATAGAACTATCTTGGCTGGAGATTTTAATGGACATTCAACACAATGGGGATATTCTAACTCAAATCCCACAGGAAAATACATAGAAGATCTTTGCCAATCAACTAATCTTACAATCATGCAGGACACAGAATCAACACCAACTCTCCTACATAGAGCTCATCTCTCCCTTAGTAGACCTGATCTGACCATTTGCTCTGCTGATCTCATAAGCTACTGCCACATTGAAGTTATTGATGACATAGGCAGTGATCACAGACCCATAGTCACCATAGTAGACACAAAAACAACAAAAATCCAAACAAAACAGAGAACGAGATGGAATTTCAAGAAAGCTGACTGGAAGCTATATCAAGAAAAATCCGACCAACTCCTGAACAATCTGACAGACAACAGCGTAGAAAAATTAAACGAGATGTTCACACAAATAATACTCAACACTGCAGAACAAACTATACCTAAAGGATGTAGAACACAATATCAACCATTTTGGAACACAGAACTGGAGACAGCAGTATCAGAAAGAAAGAAAGCCAGAACAATACTTGAGCAGAACCCAACTTTGAATAATAAAATAAGCTATAACAAGGCTAGTGCTAAGGTCAAACTAGTTACTAAAAAAGCAAAGAAAGAGAAATGGCAAGAAACATGCAGTAAACTCGATTTGCGACATGAAGGAAATAAAGCCTGGAGACTTATGCAACATCTGTCTGGTGATAAAAGAGAACCAAATCCTAAACCAATCAAATTTAATAATGAAATCATCAGCTCTAAAAAAAATATAGTTAAAAAATTTAATAGTTACTTTGCTTCAGTCAACAGAGCGAACAAACTTACAGATGGCGATAAAATTCAGCTACATAATTTAAAATTAATTGAAAGAGCCCCAATAACAAATGCTGCAATATTTGAAGAAGATTTTAACATGAGGGAACTAGAAAAGGCATTAAGAAAATTAAAATGTAGAAAATCTCCAGGCCCTGACAAGGTACACAATGAGATGATAAAGCATCTCGGCAAGTCAGGGAAAGAAACATTACTCAGACTGATCAACAAGTCATGGAAAGAAAGCAAAATTCCCAAGACATGGAGAAATGCCTATATAGTGCCATTGCTCAAAAAGAACAAGCCTCCAGATGACCCCAGAAGCTATCGTCCCCTATCCTTAACATCATGCATAGGTAAAATAGCTGAGAGTATGGTCAATAGCAGACTATACTGGTATCTGGAAACCTCTAATACTCTGTGCTACGAACAAGCTGGTTTCAGGGCAGGCAGTAACATAGAAGACCAAATCCTCAGGTTAATACAACAGGTCCAAGATGGATTTCAGAAGAGACAACATACTCTAGCCATCCTAGTAGACCTGCAGCAGGCTTATGATAGAGTCTGGCGTAAGGGGCTTTTATTGAAGATGAGAGATGCCGGAATACATGGGAAACTGTACAAATGGGTCAAATATTTCCTAGTTGACAGAACAATACAAACTAAATTAAATGAATCCATTTCAGACAAAGAGGTGCTAGAAGAAGGATTACCACAGGGATCACCACTCAGTTGTACCCTTTTTTTGATATATATCAATGATCTGACCAAAACCTTGATAAATAAAAAAGCTCTATATGCGGACGATCTGGTCATGTGGAGTACTAACGAAAATATTAGAACAGCTGAAGCACAACTAAACAAAGACCTGAGACACCTAGAAGAATACTGTAATACCTGGAAAATAAAATAAATGTACAGAAAACAGTATATACAGTATTTACTAGAAGTAACAAAATAGCTAAGGCAAACATCAAACTCAATCTCCAACACAATAGTCTTCAAAAAGAGGTACACCCTACATACTTAGGAATACAACTAGACCGGCAACTGAACCTGAAGAAACACGTAGAGAATCTCGCTAAGAAAGCAACACAAAGACTTCAACTAATGAAAAGGCTTTCCAGCACCTTATGGGGAGCAGATAAAGAAACACTTAGAAATCTCTATCTGGGATATGTTCGCTCTGTTTTGGATCATGGTAGCTCGCTCCTAGTGACATGCAGCAAAACAACTAACATGGCACTGGACAAGATACAAAATAATGCATTACGACTCATCAGCGGTGCAATGAGGTCCACTCCAGTTGCAGCCTGCGAAATCCACTGCAATGTGGAACCTTTAGAGTTGAGGAGAAACAAAGCCGCTATGGTTCTCTATGAAAGACAAAAAGAATGGAGAAGGACCACCCTAACAGAAAATTAGTAGATACATGGACTCCAAAACAAAGAATTAAGCAGATGTCAGTATTACAACATGTTAGAAATATACAAAAGAAATTCCATCTACCTGAAAAACGACTACAAACATCAAGAGTCATCAAAGAAATGCCACCAAGTACGAATTATAAAAAACCTGAAATAAATGTAGAGATATGTAACAGAACAGGTAAAAAAGCAGACCCAGTATCAGTAACACTAGCAGCAAGGAAAACAATAGATACTTATCCAGAAGACTGGATACATATATACACAGATGGTGCAGCCACTAACGCTACTTCAAAAGCTGGATATGGAATACTAATACATTATCCAGATGGAACAGCAGAAGAAATTTGTGGCCCTTGTGGTGAAGTCTGTAACAATTATGAAGCAGAAATAACAGCTATTGAAACAGCAATTTATCATTTAAATACGATTTTCGATACCACACCATCAAAGAAAACAAACACAGTCATATTTACGGATTCCAAATCGGCTCTGCAAGCACTGGAAAACAACACGAACAAAACAGAACTCACACAGCTTATCATAGACACAGACAAACTCATTGAAACACATAACATAAGATTGGTAATGCAATGGATCCCAGGACACTCAAATATACCAGGAAATGATAAGGCAGATACATTAGCTAAGAGAGGATCCAAACAGACACAGATACATACATCCATCACACTGGACACAGCCAAACAAGTCATAAAATCCAACAGTAAGGAGGAGTGGCTGAATGGATGGGCCTTAGGGAAAACAGGGAGAGAGCTTTTTAAATATATGGCAAGACCAAATCCACAAGACAACATCAACAACCTAACAAGAAGAGACCAAACCACCATCTTCAGACTGAGAACAGGACATGTTATGCTAAATAACCACATTAATAGAATACAACGAAACCATACCCCAGTATGTCCACTCTGTAATCACCCACAAGAAACTGTAGAACACCACCTGTTTCAATGTCCAGAGCTCACTGACATTAGAACAACAATACTTCCTCAAAGACCCACCAAATGGAATACTCTGTACGGAACAACAGCAGAACTTAAAAATACCTGCAGATATTATTACATGGCATTGGGCCGAAGGGCATCAGCTCAAAGGTTACTGGATCCATAACAACAACAACAACAACAACAACTTTCCCAGAAAAAATCTGGTATCCATTTAAGGCTGGGTGAACCCGGACGCCGTCGGTTGGGATCGCACCCTGCCTCTTGTCCTTTGTAGTCCAGTTCACTAACCACTGAGATATCGCGGCTCGGAAGAAGGAGGAGGCACAACAATATTAACAGTAAATGAACATTTTGACGAATGGGAACTTTCGGAGTGACAGGTGAACTCATAAGTTTGGCTGAAAGCCATCGCAAGTGATGTCAAATACACATAACATGATATACAGCAGCTATACTGAAAGATAAGACAAACTGGAAGATAAGACACACTGAAAGATAAGAAAAACTGCGACATTTCGACAAAAGCCTTCATCGAGTAAAACAAGCGAACTAAATAAATTCAAGAAATAAATTCAAACTAACAAGCATTATTAAATACAGATCCAACAACTGGTGCAAGGAGACGGTGGCCAGGATTTTCGTAGAGGTTGGTTATAAGATTAAAAGGCAATAGGGCAGGCAAGATTGGACCACATGGAGCCAAACAATAAACACAGAAAGTGGTTCTCTCATGGGGAAGATTGAAAGGAGGTATCCCATAGGGTACAATGAAAACAAGAAAAAAAGGAAAAGAGATAGAAGATAGGAGTGGTGAGGATGATAAAGAGCAAGACAGGTAATAAAGATAACGCAGGGAGGAATAGTGGCAGGATATAGGAAAGAAAAGTAGAGGAGACCAGTGATTAAAGAAAATAGTTTAGACCTCTCGGTTGGAGAGTGCCAAAACGGGCTATGTGTCGCTTCTCCAACGCGAACCTAATATGGGTATCAGAGGACCAAGAGATGATGTCAGTAACCCAGAAGTTATCAGGGGTATTATGGCCTGGCGATTGGAAATGGGAGAAGACAGGTGTGTCTGAATTATGTTTCATGTTATACAAGTGTTCATGAATTATGTTTGATGTTAAACAAGTGTTCATGAATTATGTTTGATGTTAAACATGTGTTCATGAATTATGTTTGATGTTAAACAAGTGTTCATGAGTTATGTTTGATGTTATACAAGTGTTCATGTATTATGTTTGATGTTAAACAAGTGTTCATGAATTATGTTTGATGTTAAACAAGTGTTCATGAATTATGTTTGATGTTGTACAAGTGTTCATGAATTATGTCTCGTAAGCGTGGACCTGTATGGACAATCTATATTCGGAGACAGAGTTGGCAGATAATGGTGTCTATCAAATTTCGAGATATACAAGTGAAGCCGTGCTAGATATTGAAAGGGACATTTTTGAACAATACATTGTGGGCCTGTATTACGAAAGGGCACGTACTACATGATCTGTTGCAGCGCGTCGTACAAAGCAGGTTCTGGCCAGAATTACGGAGGCAGGTCCCTATCAAAATATGCCGAAGGCTTCTATCGCGTTTAAAAGCCACCAACTGTTGCTCGGAGAATAGAAGGCGAGTGGTAGAGTCAGAGTGGAGGCATAGAAAACAGTCAACAGAATTGATACGGTGCACTGTAGATAGAAGTTTGTGGAAAGACATGATCGCCTACGCCAACCAGTATGACACATGATGATGAGATCAGCAGCATGTTTTATCACTAACTTTATCTCTTCAGGTAGTTACTCTGGCCTCATGTGTCGCACCTGAAGCTATTAATCATTGCCATTGTAAAATTGTAATATTGCGTAGCTATATCTTGATCTTGCTAACGCCTATATGCTGGATTGTTTCGTTCTTTCTAGATGTGTAGTCAGGTCAGTTTGATTACTATAGTTTGCTAGTCTATTTAATTTAGTTCGGTTAATGTAATTAGTTTAGCCAGTTAGTTTAGTCAGTTGAGTTTTGTAAGTTATTTTGTTTGCTTGTTTACTTAAAGTTGAATTTAGTCAGTTAGTTTGGACATTTAGTTTAAGTTTGGTCAGTTATTTTGTTTCTTTGTTTACTTAAGTTTATTTAGTTTAGCTAATTAGTATAGTTAGTTAGCTTAGTCGGGTAGTTAGTTTTGTCATTTTAGTTACTTTAGCCAGAAGTTTGTTTGTCCAGTTAGCAAATTAGTTTAGTTTAGTCAGTTATTTTATTTAGTTTAGTCAGTTATTTTATTGAGTTTAGTCGATTATTTTGTTTGGTTAATTAGTTAGGTTAGTGTAGTCAATTACTGATATTAGTTTAGTCAGTTTAGTTAGTTTTTTAGTCAGTTTAATCAGTTAACCAGTAAGGTTAAGTCGAATATACTCTGTAAATTAGATTTAATGAGACTAGATTTGCACTGAGCTATCAGATTTTGACGCCTGCCTATAACTGACACAACCTCGACAACAAGAAGCCGTAACGATCTGCTCGAGAGGTGCATTCAAGAAGATAAGTACGGTAGGGGCGGTTGTAAGGAAACTAACATTGTGTTGGTTACGTAGTCTAGAAACAAATACAAGATCGGGGGATCAGTTTGAGAGGAAGAGCGCAGCAGACTACGGGGAGACTGGCGTAGGACAAGGGAAACACGAAAAACAGTACGTGGACCAAAGTTCGTTCACAAATTCGTGCCCACACAGTTTATCAATTATCTCGGAAACTGTTTGATGAATTTCTGTAATTTTTTACATGAAATCTAATTTTTTTCCACGGACCATAAGATTTTATAACGCTTAAGTACAAAGGTAGTCGGAATTTTGCACAAATCGTTTTTTATATTATAATTTTAGGAGAATATCAAACTGTATGGCCTAACATTAGATTTTACTGTAAATTACGTTAATTTTCTAACAATGTAAGTCAAAGGCGTATCCTTATCAAATTGAAGAGTGTACAATTTTTTATTTGATTTTATATCGTCGTCATAGAGATAGTAAACTTTGACTAAATTATCAATGAAACGTAGTCGCCAAATAGCAGGCATGTCATCAACAAGTTCACTGTTACAACAAACATTGATTCAAACATTGTCCAAATCTCACGTCTAATAACGTCTTTCTCAAACTCATCAACTCTAATTTATCTTCCTTGCTTGACTCTCGCCTTTGCAGATTCAAAGCTCTGCCCTATCCATCGATTGAAAGACTTTCTATCTATACTTAGAACTGCACGTGTTCTTTTTTTTCGTTTTTTTTTTTTTGACATCGTAATATAATGGATATAATATATGTATAGTGAGATTAGTTTTAGATCCATTAGGGGCAAGTCTGAAATAACAATTGGAGGTCATAGTTTAAATAAAATGAGTTACAAGAGATGTTAGACATTGTAGTGAAAGAAAGCAAAAATAAGGACTCAGCTTTAATAGCAAAAAGACAGAAGTAATGGTAACAACAAAGAAAATGAAATGAACGCAGTGCACAATAAAGACAAGTGGAACAACATTAAAACAAGTAAATGAATTTAAATATCTGGGAACATTGTTAACTTCAGATGGTAAATGTACAACAGAGGTGAGATGCAGAATGGCTCAGGCAAAAACAGCTTTCCTTAAAATGAGGAAGATACTGCGCAATCAATCTCTGACAATAGAAACAAGAAAACTAGTTCTTATATATTATGTAGAACCGGTCTTAAGCTAGGACTGAAGATTAATAGAGATAAGACCAACATTATGAGAATTAATACAGTTGGCAATAACCATATAAAACTAGGAGAAATACCTCTACTAGACGTACAATCTTACATATATCTGGGCAGTAATATACATAAAGAGGGAGGAACAGAAAATGATACCAAAATAAGGATATCAAAAGCAAGAGGAGCTTTCATTGCACTGGGAAACATATGGAAATCCAAAGAAATTAGGCTAAATACAAAAATAAAAATTGTCAACTCAAATGTTAAGGCGGTCCTATTATATGGCTGTGAAACATGGAGAACAACAAAATTGACAATCACGAAGATACAGACTTTCATTAATGGATGCTTACGCAGAATAAAAGGATGGAAATGGCAGGACAAAATCACTAACATAGAATTATGGAAATGTACCAGTCAAACACCAGTGGATAAAGAGATACAGCGAAGACGATGGCGCTGGATAGGACACACACTACGGAAGCCAACTGAGAGTATTACACAACAGGCCTTTTTTTGAATCCCCAGGGGAAAAGACAAAGAGGTAGACCAAGGAATTCTTTGTGAAGACAGATAGAAGCAGAGATGAAGATGATGGGGAAGACATGGAATGATCTTAAAAGAATGGCAAAAAAACAGAACGACTTGGAAAGTGTTTGTTGAAGACCTATGCTCCACTGGGAGCTGAAAGGTAGAAGAAGAAGAAGAGCCGGTCTTAACATATTGATGTCAATCATGGACAATACGACAAAAAACAAGAAAATCCCTGGAGGATGTAGAAATGTTGTTTTACAGAAGAATATTGAGAATACTATATAGACAGCTAAGAAGAGTAATGAAACCGTTCTGAAAGAGGTCAAAGCAAAAAGAGAGCTAATATCCAATATTAGTAAGAAACAATCATCATTTTTTTGGCTACGTGAATGAGAAGAGAACCGTTGGAATATGTTGTAACAACTGGGAAAATTGAGATAAAAAAATAAAGAGAAAAGATACCAGACAGCTTATGAGAATGGCTTGACAGAAGGTCAATAACTTAAATGATAAATAACTGTCGATTTTTTAAATTAAAAAGTTGTCACTTCATAATAACTTACAAATTATCACATACAAAGAATTATACATTAATAGTAAATATTTTGTCAAGATACGCCTATGAAGTTTTTAACAAGAAATCGGAAACAAGAAAACTACTTTCTGAACTTACAATTTTTACACTTCAATAAGTGCAAAATGGTGCAAGGATTGTATGGAGAACACGTGAGATTTACTTTTTTTTTTTAAAGATGAGCTGATAAAAAAATGTGGGTATTGTAAACTTATAAAAATTAGGACAACCAAGAAAATCATATTTCATATACCTCAAAGAAGCACAAATCTTCCCTAAATGCATGACAGTAGGGCAAAAAAATCAGATAAGGTCAGTGAAAGAAATAAGATTTCTTGAAAGAGAATTACTGACATTTATCAAACAGTTTCCGAGAAATGAACACACTCTGTGGGCACGAATTTCTGAACGAACTATAGGTGTATCTATCTATCTATCTATCTATCTATCTATTGTCCTTTCGAGCCGATAACGGCACATAGGGCAGAACCACAATCTCAAAAACAGAAACCTTGCGTGCCAAAATTGCACATATTGCAGAGATCACTGCTTCTAAAATCTATGGTCTGTTTCCATAACAATGCTTTTTACAATGACAGCTTGTCAAGCCATCGATCAACCTCCTTAGTCGCCTCTTACGACATGCCTGGAAGGTCACAGTGTCACTATTCTTTACATCCCACGTAATGAGGCACCGGTAACACACGGGAGATAGGTGTATACTGTGAGTTTTATGATGGACGGACGAAACGGGGCGAGATAGATAAGATAAGATAAGATAAGATAAGATAAGATAAGATAAGATAAGATAAGATAAAGAATAAATGTGCGGGCGGGCGGGTTTTGGTGGACGGACGGACAGACATACAGGTGATAAGTAAGATGGGAAGATTAAGAAACAATATTCATGTAATATCAGAGTGGCGGTGGACAGCTAAGGAAAGATCAGGAATTATAGACAAATATAAACAATAAAGACAGTTAGACTGGCATCTCAAATGGAAACAAACAATTCATGGCCCGTTTTCTAGTGCCAAGAAAGAGAATCGATTAAAAAAAGTAGATGTGTGTGTTTTTTTTTTATGACATGAAACTCATTGGTACGCGGGAATAAATCTATTTAATTGAACACTGTGACGGGTGACAAGAGAATCACGGAAATGATGCACGTGCTCTTAGGCACCTGATGTGTGACGTGCAGTCATTTTACCCGCGTAATTAGCCAGTTAGGCTGTTCAGGAGACTAAAATGGATTTCATTGACAAACTTGACACACAACTAGATTCGTAAATTGATAGATTAATTGGTGGGGGGTCGCAAATAAATGGGATCAGTCGTAACTCGGGGAGGGACACGGGGGTTGGAGGTTGAAAATGTATCTGATTCTAATTTGATGTTGTGGAGTGATTGAATATTTGTCTGCCAGGGCTGTTCTCAAGGTAAGTCAGATCAATTCTTTAGTCCCATAAAAAAAGAAGGCAGAAAAATAAATCAATCTAACACTCGAGTGTAGCGTATACGGGTTATAATGTTGAATGCGTTTAACAATCTGCATATTGTTGGGCAATGTGGACAGCACTACGTAAGGCCATACATTTTCTTAATCAAGGAAAAACTAACTTCGACAGCAATTTAAAGGTGGGTGACTATGTAATGAACCCGATCTGTGATCAACAGTAGACTAAGCTCACTATCCACGTTCAAGTCTGGTTTAACCCATCTAATATGATGGATGAGATTGAAACAAGGAAGCGGGATCCGGCAATATGGCGGTCTGCCATGGTTTTCTTCATTCCCTAGATTCTCCTTGAAAAGGTGGGTCTTGCCCAGTCTGGCGGAATTGCAATAATAGATCTATGAATTGCAATAATAGAACTATGAGTTGCAATAATAGAACTATCTAAATATGTTCCTTCCTCACTTCTGTCTCTTAGTGTCGAGGAGAGATATGGTTTGCGATAGTTTCCTCTTATGTCCTCTCTTACTGTTAATGTTTCCTAGTTTTTTTCTAATATTCCACTAGTCCATCATTTTCTTGGTCGACCCTTTGGTCTGGTGTTGTCATAGCGTTTGTTGAAAGCTCGTTGGGTAGTGTGTTGATTTGTTTGTCTTATCACACGTTAAAACCATTTTATCTGTTGTTTCAGTATGGATACAGCTTTGGGACTTGTTCCTAGCTTTTTTTCTAAAATGTTCATTTCAGATCTGATTTGTCAGGCTAGATTTTCTGTATGAACAGACTCCACCATTGCAGGAGCTAAACGATCAAACGGTAGAACAGTTGTCAAACTCTGCTTTTACATAACGCACTTGCCAGTTGAAAATGGAAAATACCGACTGTATGCTAGTGTTCGAACAAGATTCTAAAGGATTAATAATTCAACAATTATTGTTTGAAATATTTGAAATAGCTCTCTCACATTGCTCTTGGGATTCCCGACGGATCTACAGAGCTTGAACCTTCTGCACAAAAATATTGCTGGTGTAATCAGGTAATTGTTCGCACTTCTCCCCAGCACTGCACTCAACTGTTCTAATGTAATCAATATAAGTGTTCTGACTATGATGAGCACTGTTCTAATATTAATGCATTGACGATGGCACTGTATACAAGAGCTGTTCGTTTGTAACAATTGACTGTTATAAAGTGTAGAAACACAGAGAGTCTCGATACCAACCGGGGTTCGGGGCCTCGGTAGCCTGAGTTTCGATGCTTGAAGCGACACTATACAGAAACCTCCGAACATTTCTGGATAGGCGGCCGAGCACATATGGGTGTAAACTCGCGTGCTAAGACGCCGGTTCAAGTCTCACTCTTTACCTTTACCTTACCAAATCCGACATTTCCTCAATAAAATTTCATCAAGAAGAACAAACACAGAGAAGTGTGTCCCTTGTGTGAGAAATAAAATGAAATGTGTCTATGCTGTGTCTATGGTGGTTAATTAATGCGACACTGAGTAGCTGCCTTACGCGCCTCTCTGCTAATCAATGTCATTTGATGTGGGTGCTTACACAATACGGTTGTTGTTCGTAACTAGACTATCAGTAAATAATAACTGTTAGTCCATACAGGAGAGCTGGAAAATGTGTTGGTATCCTCTCGATGAATGAGTATTTAGTGGTCAAACCATGATATAAGTGTTGGATTCGGTAGCGAGTGTCACACCCTACAGATATCTTGTAATAAAAGATGAGAATATTGTGCAAACACTGGGTTATATGAAAAGGTAAACAGTCACAGCCGGAAGTGATATAAATATAAAAAAATAGTACAAAATCATAAAGAAGATTGTATAAAATAGAGACACAAATACTGTGTAATGTGGCTAAGTATAATTATATAATTCATGATGCCAGAGCAATGAAATATTTGCAACTTTAGATAGAGTACGTTTTTACATTTGGCTAAATCTAAAGTAATAGAAATGAAGAACACACACACACACAAAAGGACAAATAATTTTAAAAAAAAATAACGAAAATTATTATTTATAAGACACAATCGCAAGAAATAATTAGGAAAAGAAAAGATAAAACTATCACGTACATAAACACCTATTGTGAAGAAACATTGGGAATTCACAGATAAAAAAAAAAAAAAAAAAACCATCTTATAACGCATGAGTTTTTGGAAGAAAATCATGCAAAAGATATGTTTAAAAACGAGCTTTTTCTCAAGAAACGAGTGTAAAGCAAATAGGAAATATGCTTAAAAAAAGTAATTGCATCGGAAAACAATCACACGCATGCGCACACAAAAACTATTCAGAAGGAAAACAAAAGCGTAAAAACAACTACCGTTCTGTCTTGTTTATTGTTGTTTTCTTTTTCCACGAAGAAAGGCAAAATGTTGTCCCTCGTTTTGTTATTTCCGTTACTTTGAACTTTCCGTGCTTCGCACGAAGATGAGCACTCAAAGGTAAGAGAAGTTGGGTGTTTGTTGGGTGTTTGTTGGGTGTTTGTTGGGTGTTCGTTGGGTCCTTGTTGGGTGTTTGTTGGGTGTTTGTTGGGTGTTTGTTGGGTGTTCGTTGAGTGCCAAGAACACTATGCCCGCCTACAAGTGCTCGGGTCCCACTCTTCATGATGCATTCGAATCGCCTACAAGTGCTCGGGTCCCACTCTTCATGATGCATTCGAGTCGCCTACAAGTGCTCGGGTCCCACTCTTCATGATGCATTCGAGTCGCCTACAAGTACTCTGGTCCCACTCTTCAAGATGCATTCGAGTCGCCTACAAGTGCTTGGATCC
This sequence comes from Megaustenia siamemsis, assembly GCA_032433765.1. NCBI lineage: Eukaryota > Metazoa > Mollusca > Gastropoda > Stylommatophora > Ariophantidae > Megaustenia > Megaustenia siamemsis. The sequence goes on from JAVIAB010000001.1 coordinate 47,921,020, forward strand.
CACTCTTCATGATGCATTCGAGTCGCCTACAAGTACTCTGGTCCCACTCTTCAAGATGCATTCGAGTCGCCTACAAGTGCTTGGATCCCACTCTTCATGATGCATTCGAGTCGACATACGGATGTTGATTATACTAGTCCTGAGAGCAGTACTTGTGTGAGAGTGGGTGTATGTGTATGCATGTGTACTATGAAATTTACCTAGATTTACACGAGAGTACCAGAGTGTCATGGGATCCGCGATAGCTCAGTGGTTAGTGAACTGGACTACAAAGGACAAGAGGTAGGGTTCGATCCTGACCGACGGTTTCCGGGTTCACCCAGACTTAAGTGGGTACCGATTTTTTTCTTGGAAAGTAAAGCAGCACGGTTCAAATACTGACCACATTGCCCTAAAAATCGTGTGCCGAAATGTGTGTAAAAATTATGGTCACTAATACCATATTCCATATACCCGTCACTTGGTGTGACGGGGGCACTTTACTTTCACTTACCAGAATGTGAAGTAATAACCAGCATTGGCTCTTATATTTACAAATACCACCGAACCATTGACGTACAATTAACGTGACCACTTGTAGGCCAAAGTCACATTGTTGAGTCATATTCTTCCATTAAAGTTAAACTTAGTTCTCAAAGTAACTGCTAATGACAATCGCTGTATATTATTATATAGAAGACACTTTTAGAGCTTTAAAAAAACTGTGCTTCGACAAAGGAGGTCAAAGGGGAAAAAAAGTAGACCATAACTCGGTGGCATTTAGGGAATACGATGCCGGTGGCCACATTTTTGAGACCATGGTATTATTTATATAGATTTGTTTAGGGGGAGGTGGAGGTGATCTTCAATGGAATGAGGTTTTCGTCTTTGTAGCCATACTGAAGAAGTCAGGAGACACTGATTGTGAAGACCATCGCACTATTAGTCTCATGAGCCATATAACTAAAATATTACTAAGAATAATCATGAGACGTGTAAGGAACAAATAAAACCAGAAATACGTGAGGAACAATGTGGAAGGAAAGGGCACCAATAATGCAATATACATCTTAAGAACATTGATAGAAAGATCTATAAAGGTAAAGAAAGATCCGTATATGTGCTTTATAGACTACACGAAAGCATTTGACAAAGTAAAGCATGTGGAAATAATCAATATGCTGGAGAAATTAAACATTGATGGCAAGGATCTGCGAATCATAAAAAAACATGTACGGGCAACAAACAGCAGCAATATGAATTAACAACCAAACAGGACAATTCCAATATATAAAACAAGGAGTCAGACAAGTCTGTGTTCTGTCACCGGATTTGTTTTCACTTTACAGCAAACATATTATGAGATCAATAGTAGACAAAAAAGGAATTGAAGTCAATGGTCACAACATAAATAATTTGCGATATGCGGATGACACAGTCTTAATAGCAGAGACAGAGAACGAACTACAAGAAATGATAGACATAATAGTAAAAGAAAGCAACATGAAAGGTCTCAGTCTGAATAGCAAGAAAACAGAAGTAATGGTTATATTGAAGAAACAATCACCACCATCATGCAGCATAGAAATAAACAGGACAAATTTGAAACAAGTGCAACGTTTCAATTACTTGGGCACAATAATACCATCAGATGGGAGATGCACCACAGAAATAAAAAGCAGAATAGCTCAGGCCAAAATAGCATTTCAGAAAATGAAAAATATCTTATGCAACAAATCTATGTCAATAAAAATGAGAAAGAGAGTTCATCGGTGCTATATAGAACCAATTCTGACCTATGGAAGCGAATCATGGACAGTAGACAAACAAATGAAAAGACGATTAGAGGCCACAGATATGGGATTTCTCAGAAGAATGTTGAAAGTTCCCTGGACAGCTAAAAAGACCAATGAGGAAATTCTCAAAGAGGCCAACACAAGAAGGGAAACTCTTAAAAAACATCAGAAAGAAACAATCAACATTTTTCAGGCACATCATGAGAAGAGGAAAGTTGGAATACTTGGTTACAACTGGCAAAATAAAAGGAAAGAGAGATCGCGGACGACAAAGAGAGAAAATACTGGATAGCTTGGTGTCATGGCATGGAAAACAGTCAACAACAGAACTGATACGATGCACTGTTGATAGAAGATTGTGGAGGGACATGATCGCGTACGCCAACCGGTAAGGCACATGATGATGAACATTATTATTAATAGTATTCTGAATGCTTACTTTACTATGGATTTTAACGATTTGTGATCTATTGTGTTTGTATTATTCCCTGGTTAAAACATTTTGAGCCGAAACGCTGCGTTAAAGTCTCGTATTATCCACACAGCTGAAAAATAATATTTTTGGTTATTTTATCCTAAGAAGGTGAAACAAGCAACTAGAACAGTCGGATCAGTTGACCAAAACTATAGACCGTTCATAAATTCATTAACATGTTTGCTTTCGATTTGCGTGAAAACTACATGCTGGACCGTAATGATTTTTTGCATGCAGTATTAGAGTATTCATGACACACAAATATTGCCATTCCTTATCCCACAGATTTTGAACATCGGCGAATCCCTTTGATCTTTTAGGAACATTGCAAAAAAGGTGACTCAGATTTTTAGATTTTGCAGTAAACATGTTAATTTCCAGTTCAATTCTTTTTAGAGGCGTATCTACATAATGCTTTTATAGATCACGTAATTCTGTGTGTCACAAATTATGTGTAATCACAAGCATGACTCCAATTTGCTACAGTTCGTATTGCCCTTCGGTCACCATTAGACCTCAGGGTGTCCTAACTGCACCTCAAATTAAATGGTGGTAGACGCATTTTAGTATGGAAATATATTTGTTGCCATTGTACATACACGTAACCATTTGCTCAACATTGTACATACACTTAACCATTTGCTCAACATTGTACATACACTTAACCATTTGCTCAACATTGTACATACACTTAACCATTTGCTCAACATTGTATATACACTTAACCATTTGCTCAAAAGTGTACATACACTTAACCATTTGCTCAAAATTGTACATACATTTAATTATTTGCTCAACATTATACATACACTTAACCATTTGCTCAACATTGTTCATACACTTAACCATTTGCTCAACATTATACATACACTTAACCATTTGCTCAACATTGTACATACACTTAACCATTTGCTCAACGTTGTACATACACTTAACCATTTGCTCAACAAACGCTTAAATCTCAGGTTGTTATTCGGTCTGTCAACAAAATATGGTCTTCATCATTCCGAATCTGACTATACCAAGAGTTTTATAATGGTTTATGGCTGAACAAACTGTAATTCATCTCATTGCCAGTACTCGTCTTCCACCCGGAGCACATGTACAACTTCTTGCAGAACTGAATGTCTATGCTTGAGAGGGACTCAGGTGTCAGAACTTCAACATCACACAATTTAAACGTTCAGTTTTGAAACTTGCTCTTTGACTTTATCCCACACAGGCTCGATCGTAGTGAGATGGCATGATATGCATTGAGTAGCAAGGAGGTGTGGCTGTATTCCTCAATGGTTGTCCCACTATGATACACCTTTTTCTTATTTGTATTCCTCACAAGCTGCGCCATCTCGGGTCTTAAGTATGTGTTGTCGAATTTAACATTTTCCTTAGCAAGCCATGTCCCAATTTGATCTTTTGTATTTGATGCATTTGGTTACTTTCTCTTCCACTGAGACATTGTGACAAGATGTGTTATCTACTACTAGGGATGAAGGTCTATCCAGGATTGGAAGAAGATCGTTCTCCAGCCAGTGCCTGAAAATGTGTCCATTCATGTATTTAGTGGTAGTCCCTACCGTCGGTACAGTTTGACTGGAAGCCCAGCGTCATAGACAAGGCCGCTAACACTTCCAGTATGATGTGATAGCCTTTGCTGTTGGAAAATGTTCTTTTATGTACATAGTGTACTGATTGTCATTCAGGTGTGGTGACCCAGGATTCGTCCAAATATACAATATATAGAGATTATATATATTTATTATTATTATTTCTATATATTTATTCTATATATATATATATATATATATATATATATATATATATATATATATATATATATATATATAGAGAGAGAGAGAGAGAGAGAGAGAGAGAGAGAGACTTGACTCCGACACTCACGGATCTGCCTCGGTTATTTGCTTCGTGTAGCAATCAAATGTGGTTTTTCACAGAAATTATTCCTACCACCTACAGTTTTCCTGAAAGTGAAGCCTGCGACTTGTACAATTTTCCAGAGAGTACTTTAATTTTCGAGAGTACAGTCTGCATACAATATTAATTTCAAATTCCTGGCGGTAACAAGTACATAATTAGAAAACACGTTAAATATCTCCCGTCTTACATCTACTTCAAATTTGTGAACTTTCCTGCCTTTTTCTTACTAGCATGATATGAGTGCTCTCTGAGTCTTAATTAATCCAACGGGAAGATTATGATCTATCCAGACCAAGGGCCGATAGCTTTCGTCTCACTGGGTCAATTAAAATCGCAAATATAATTGATCCATCTTCAATTCCGTGCAGAAGTGCTGGTATGACAAACTGGTAACCTTCTGTATAGTTGCAAATGTGTCTTTCAAACTCATTATGATGATAAAAATGCCACTTTTTAGAAGCCAGTATTATACCACAATAATTTCACAATCATAACATGAAACATTTTTAACATGAACACTGCATCGCATTATAACGTTACTTGTTTACCCTTTTTCGACTGTTAGTCGATTTGGTGAAGGAGAAAAATCAAGATTTTATATTTCTTCGCCTATTTTAATGTGAAAATGAAACTATTTTTTTTTTTTAGAAAAAAAACGCGACTGAGTACCGTAGCTCTGCTAAAATTATGTTCAATTCCGTGAGGTGGATTATATAGCCTAAAGATGAAATCTTGCAAACAAGATCAAATGTCAAAGAACAACAAATATTGTATTGTAAACTGTATCCATAAATTCATGAATGCGTTTGCTTTCAATTTGCGTAAAAACTTCCTGTTAGATCACTATGATTTTTTGGCAAACAGACTTAGAATATCCATGATGTTATAAAGTCTGTATGCAAAAAAATGACAGTGATCTAACGGGAAGTTTTTTCGCAAATTGAAAGCAAACGTATTCATGAATTTATGGATAGAGTTTACAATAAAATGTAATCATGCCATGTTTGGGTGAATGAAGCTACAATCAAATGTAATGACAGATTTGGATGAGCAAGGACACAATCAAATGTAATCATAACAGTATGCTTATACAACAATGACAAATATTTTGTCTACATTTTAAAACAAACTCGAAGATAAAATTGCATAGATTACTACAGCTACAGTTTAACAGGAAACAAGAAGCACAGTAATAAATTCTCCGTTATAGCCTGCGGCCTTCTTCAATTATTTAGACATAACGTAATTCCTGTCTATCGACAACAGCCAAGTACATATTAATATTTTATTTATCTTAGTGTGTATCCCTTGTTCCTCATGTAGAAAGCCCCTGGACATAACCAGCAATTTATCTTTTGTGGTGCTTCTCACGCTGTCATGGTAAAACAATAGCAATTAAATCTTTGATGTATTTACTCTGCTCAAGTTGGAAGCATTGGCTCTACAACAATGCTGCGGGCCATCGCACGAGTACATTTACATAAGTACATTTATATTTATTCCCAGTATGGGAGAGTTGTGTTATACAAAAATTGATTACCGTTTTTTTCTTGTTCCCTTATTGTTCAATGCTGTACTTGTGGTTTTTTTTTTTTAGTATATGTTGTTACCGTTTACCTACTTTTGATTTATTCATTGGTTGCCGTCTCCACATCGAAGGTTGACTACCATGGAACTCCATTTTACTGTCTATTGCCTTGATACTACACTTTGTTACGGGTTCACCTGTAAATCGGTTATGTTATCATTCCTTTTTAGCCTTGATCTGCCTCACCTACCTTGTACTTTCTATTCAAAGATTACTTTTAGTAAGGTGTTATGTCTCTTCGTGTCCTTAAAGTGTTAGTTGTCTTGTTCGAATGTGTTAGGCAGCTTATATTTTCATATTTAGCTGACTCAGACTTTCAATTTTTCTTCCTCTTTCACCAAATTATCCCCCCTTTAAAAAAAAAAAAATAAACATTTCAAGGGCTTGAATTTTCTGCTGATTTCTTATTTTACAGCACTTGATAAAGAAGTCTCTTTTTTATGCAGAAAATTTGTTTTCCTTGTACGCCGAAGGAAACTTTTTATACATTTGTATGATTTCATTCAGTATAAATTATTAAGAAATGATCTAAATTCGGTATAATAATACGGGATATCTAAAATAAGAAAGGAAGTTTGTGAGATTCCGTTGTTCTTTTCGATATGATTGACTATTCGTATGATCGAATTGACAACTTGTAAAGATAAGACTGATTCATCCTCTCCGTATGAATGCATTATCGTATGGGTATAAATGCTTTATCGCACGTTCATTACTGATTTATTGCATACATGACTGATTTATTGCATACATGATTGATTTATTGCATACAGGACTGATTTATTGCATGCAGGACTGATTTATCATATGGTTATTGGTGACTAAATGTTGAAGTAAAGAAGGCAAGCAGAATAGACAGCTGTCACGTAGAGGACAAGTAAACATGACATGGAGATCCAGGTTTGACTTACCGCTTTCCCGCCAGACCAGTGGCCGCCACCGCCGCCAGATGGGTAGAAGGATGATGAAGAGGTTGGTTGAGCGCGGGATGGAGACGAGGTGAGACGATCAATCTCAACGCCTTTATCCACATAGTGGATCCTCTTGTTGGCGTCACTGGACAACATGGCGGTCTGCAATGTGAAGGAGTACGTCATTTGTAGTTACGTGGATTTTCATATGTGTGTATCTTGTAGATATGAGTGTGTGGATGACTGTGTGTTTGTGTGAGTGTGTCAAAGAAAAATCATATATGTGTGAATATTTCTTCATGAAAACATGTTCGAGTATGTATGTTTGCGTATGTGTGCATGTATAACTGTATTTGCTGGTAGTTGTGTGTGTTTAAGTCATTAGGTAAAGGTGTTTGCGTGTGAATAAGTACGTCAGCCGTTTCGATTTGTGTATGTAGATGTTTATGTGGATGCATGTCGACTTCAGCGTGGAAGATACTATTTCTGGACAAAGAAAATAAGGGCCTCGTAAATAAACGGGGAAAAAAAAGACACACATGAGGAAAAAATGAAAAGACATTGAAGGTTTTATATATTGGTCAAAGCGGAGTGACGTAATTATCGACATAACACAATGAAGAGTCGACAGAACTACTCAAACATCGGGTATTGATTGATTGATATAACGTCACATAGGCAACATGAAGTATTAGCTCTGAGACACAAGAAGACGTTGTTAAAGGCAGCATTGAGGTTGTAGAATTCCCTGAAGCTTATCGTCTCACATGCACTTAAACTAAAAGAACTCTATCAACAGACGCTCACTTGTGAAGTATACTGTGTTTGTCATCGCCAGTTGATTTTAACGGACTGTTTCTTGAGGTTCTCTGTGAAGTGGCGCCATCTGGAGCTTAAAGACACAGATCTTGTCATGGTGTTAACGCTTTTTATTTAAATATAGCTGATTGGTTAGTGCGCGCTTTAATTGGGTGCATGTTCAGTTCCCAGATGGGGCGAAAATATTAATAAGACCGATAAGGCACAGCCTCTATTAAATGGGTACTATAGATACAGTCAAGGCGGCCTGACGTGGTACTTTCCACATTTCACAAAAATGCACCGCTAGAATCAATGCGTGGGAGAAGCATTTTACTTTTTCTTTATTTATCAGTTCTACTGTGGGTATCTTGTTCAGTCCCTCATTTCACCATTTTGGTTCCTGTTGATTTTAAACACGTGTTTCACAGGTGAGTCTGTGTTCAAAAAGTGTGTCTTTAAACAGGTGTTTATGTAGGTATTCACATTCCTATATGGGGCAGAAACATAGACATTAAATTAACAAACTCATAAGAAAACTGAAGCCTTTGAAATAAGGATTTATAGAACAATATAGAGACAGAGATGACCCCAAATGATAACTTCTGAAACGGCAAAAATTGAAGAAAGAACTAATTTACACAATCAGAACTATATTGATGACAATATTTTGGGCACGAAAAGGAGATATACAAGGAAAACAATGTAAACAAGAGAGAGGCAGATAAAGAGTGCAGTGAACTGACAACATCTCGAGATAGACAAGAGAACTATGACGATATAAATAGAGTGAGAGAAAGAAAAACATTAAAATAATAATATAAATAGAGTGAGAGAAAGAAAAACATTAAAATAATATATAGAAATAAACAGAATTAGAGAAAAACAAACACAACAAAAATATATAGAAATAAATAGAATAAGAGAAAGTAAAACATTAAAATAATATATAGAATTAAATAGCATGAGAGAAAAAAAACATTAAAATAATATATACAAATAAATAGAATGAGAGAAAGAAAAACATTAAAATAGTATATAGAATTAAATAGAATGAGAGAAAGAAAAACATTAAAATAATATATACAAATAAATAGAATGAGAGAAAGAAAAACATTAAAATAGTATATAGAAATAATAGAATGAGAGAAAGAAAAACATTAAAATAATATATACAAATAAATAGAATGAGAGAAAGAAAAACATTAAAATAGTATATAGAAATAATTAGAATGAGAGAAAGAAAAACATTAAAATAATATATACAAATGAATAGACCGATAGAGAGAAAAACATTAAAATAATATATACAAATAAATAGAATAAAACAAACATTAAAACTGTTGCTGTTGTTTGTATCATTAACCATCGCAGAAAGCTGAAAGAAGAATTACAAATAAATATATATATATATATATAGAATGAAAGAAAGAATACAATTAACCCACAATATAGAATATTTGGGGGGAAATGTAAGCACTAACAAAAGTTAGACACAGAAATGGATGGAGAGAAAGGGAAACCGTTGATGGAACAGTGTATTGCAATACATTCATGAGTTGATCTATTTAAATGCTTGCATGAATGTCAGGCTTGTGTGAGTGTTTGGAGTGCTTTTTAAAAAACCTGTCATTTGGAATTATCTGTGCTTGGATTGCCTTGGCGGCATGTTTCTGTATAAAGTACACGTCTATAAACTCGTCTACAAGCCCCCTACAACCGTGCATAGAAACCCCGGACAACATAAACACGCCACAGTTGTTTGTCAGTAATATTTTAGTTGTCTTACACATTTACTTATTTCTGGAATATTATCATCAAGTACCATACCTACTAGGGAGCCGCGATAGCTCAGTGGTTAGTGAACTGGACTACAAAGGACAAGAGGTAGGGTTCGATCCCAACCGACGGCTCTGGGTTTATCCAGCTTTTAATGGGTACCGGAATTTTTTCTGGGAAAGTAAATCGGCACGGTTGTTATACCGACCACATTACCTCAAAAATCATGTGCCGAAGGTCTGTAAAATATATTGTCACTAACACCATATTCCCTACACGCCACTCAGCGTGACGTGTCATTAACACCATATTCCCTACACGCCACTTGGCGTGACGGGGGCACTTTACTTTTTTTTTTTAACTTACCATACCTGCTGGCGTAGGTGATTATGTCTCTCCACAACTTTCGATCCAGACAGTTATTTATCATTTATGTTGTTGACCTTCTGCCAAGCCATTCTCTTAAGCTGTCTGGTATCTTTTCTCTTTGCTTCCCTCTATCTCTTCGTCCCTCAGGAAATGTAACACCAACGTTAACGATTTTTTAAAATTTAGGTGCGCGTGGCCGTGCGGCTAAAACCACTGTTCCGGTGGCTGAAAAGCCGGTGTATGGTGTTCGAAGCTCGCGGTAGACAGAAAGGATTTTTTAAAAGTGAAATAAAAATCCTAGGTCTCACACGTCGTGGCGACTGCGTTGACCATGTGGCCTTTATCCCTCTGGTTCTATAGTGAGAGCCCCACCCCCCCCCCCCCCCACATACACCAGCAATGGTACTGTGTCGTAAAGATTTGTTAAAATATGAATTACGTTATGTCACAAGTTGTTAGACATGAAAGTTAGTCACACGGTGTTGCTTTATGGTACGAATCAGGAACAGTAATCAAGGAGACGCAACACCGAAACAAAATCTAAACATGTTTTTTTTATAGAAGGGAGCTAAAGATGGCGTGAAGAGCCACAACATTCAATGAGGTGCTAATAAAAAGGGCAGATGGAATGAGGAAATTATAAAAGACATCAGAAAAAGGTAAACAGAAAGAGCCATCACATGTCACTACACTCTGTCAGTTATGCCGCCAAAACATATTCTACAGACTACCACCAGTACACAGACTTGAGGATGATAACGTGAGGAGGCAGGGCTACTATCTTGTAAGAGAAACAATCTTGTAAGAGAAACAATCTTATAAGAGAAGCTATCTTGTAAGAGAAGCTGTCTTGTAAGAGAAACTATCTAGTAAGAGAAACTATCTTGTAAGAGAAACTATCTAGTAAGAGAAACTATCTTGTGCAACCAAAACCCGAGACAACGTTGTTCAGAAGATAATCTGGAATGCCAGTCTTAATGACGTCATGATTGAGGAAGCAGGGTGGTTTCTTTAACTCTCTCCGCACGGAAGCTTTTTATCGATGCAACGGAAGAGGTTTCTGAGACAACATTTGTCATGGTTTTATAAATCAATCTACATACTTATATTGATTTAACCTATAACACATTATTTATAACAAGGTATTAGATTTCACCAATACCAAGATGATACAAGACATATACAAAATAATATGGTTTGATAACGGTTCACAATATTTACACCGAGAATGGCGCACTATACGGCGAAACGCACGCTGCCGAAATCAGCATGGCGCTCAGTGCGGCGAAATCGAAAGCGTTAATGGCACCTAATGCAACTACTGTCAGCTTGAACCTCATGTTTGCTGTGTGAGAGCATCAGCGATGTAGTGCCCGGGCAATCGCTTGCCGTTGGAGCAAGCGTCGTGTTTGATCTAAGCAGTGGCATATTCTCTATGCTACCGCAGCTACCGCCGGTAGCCTGAACACATTAACGAAATACAAAAGGAAATGATAATTTATTATATTTTTTTCATAATTATATTACACATTTTTGAATATTCTATTACACATTTCGTAGGCCAATATGATTTATTTGCTTTTAGATTAGCATTTATTAAAGCAAGGTTTTCCTATGGCCACTATAATGTTTGTGAATGAAACCGAAACTACTCTAAGATAGTACATGAAACCGCTATTAAATAGAGGTACAGTTCTCTTCTCTCCGACGTAGAATTAACGACCTTGAAATTCAAAAATTCCCGTCAAATAATACGGCGAGAGTTACCTATACAAAATGCGGATGCGTGGGTTATTCTTAGCTCTAGTCAATCAGAAGCGTCACAAAGTGAAAGTGAAGCTATGTCTGATTACCGCAACTTCCAAACTATTTATAACTACGTTATGCGCAACAGTAGAAAGAACTTTTTCTGCTCTCAAGAGAATCAAATCTTATTGTCGCTCAACTCAGACACAAGAACGCTTATCTGGTTTGGCATTAATGTCCATCGAGAAATCATTCCTTCAGAAACTTAGAAACCAACCCAACAGTACTTTCAATGACAAAGTCATCGAGATATATTCGTCCCAAATAAGACGGACAGAGTTTACATATAAATAAGTAATTTAAAATGTAGTGATGTCATTAGCAAACATTACTTCATGTTAGCCTACTGAATATAAAGTATGTCTTTATTTATTATGTCAGCGGTAGCCCAGACCCCAAAACCAGTATATGCCACTGGATCTAAGCACAACATTACTCACTCGACCCAACAGAGAAAATGTGTACCTGATTCAAAAATTCTAAAGGGGGAGGGTAGTGAGAATAGAGCAGCTGGTAAATGAGAAAAATGGGAACATTTTGAGAAGGGATCATGGAGAGGACCATAGAGAGACATTTGTCGACAACTTCGGAGAATGCACAGATAGGTGGTCGCTGCAGAAAAATAAGCAGCTATAGCGATAGTTCTTTGAGCGATACAATAAACATTGCACTGAATGTTTAGCCTGTCAAATGTTCTCTTAATATTTCATTTTGTTTAAAATGACTATGTTATAATACTGTGTATAATATTTAAACAGAATTAAGAAGATTGTTTTGTACACAAGAAGAAACTGATATGGAGAGCAGCACAATAATAGAGAAATCAGAGACAATCAAATAATATCGAGTCAGTTCCAAATATAGCATTATAACAAATACTTATAATTATGTAACAGAGCTTATAAGAAAAAATATAATGAATAAAAAAAACAGACTGCGTGGCGACTGCTCTAGGCTTGTGACACTCTCTCCTCAGCTCGATAGAAATTCACTCAAATGGGATAAATAAATAATAAATCCACTCAAATGGGATAAATGAATAATAAATCCACTCAAATGGGATAAATGAATAATAAATCCACTCAAATAGGATAAATGAATAATAAATCCACTGAAATGGGATAAATGAATAATAAATCAACTCAAATGGGATAAATGAATAATAAATCAACTCAAATGGGATAAATGAATAATAAATCCACTCAAATGGGATAAATGAATAATAAATCCACTGAAATGGGATAAATGAATAATAAATCCACTGAAATGGGATAAATGAATAATAAATCCACTGAAATGGATACATTCTTCGAAAGTAATTTCATTTATAAAGAAATGTCGAATGAAGATGTTCGTTCGAAGTCGAATTGTTATATCCATGTTTGGAGCAGCAAATACAGAAATATGATCAAATCGGAGTTTGTACAAGAAATTAATTAAACATTGGATTAACTCAGTCAAATGCGTGCAAGTCTCGTTGGGACAGTAAAAAGTTATATTTTAATAATGAGTAAGAATTTTAGAAAGGGCAAGACAAGGGTAAAGGATAAGAAAAGAGACATTTAAGTTGGCAATTAACTATATAGAAGTCAGAGGGGACGGTAAAAGAAAATAGCGGTTACAAGGGGAAAAAGTAAAGAAGAGGAGTATGAATAAGAGAGAAAACAAATAGAAATTTGAGTTAGATATTAAACAAATAGAAATTTGAGTTAGATATTAAACAAATAGAAATTTGAGTTAGATATTAAACAAATAGAAATTTGAGTTAGATATTAAACAAATAGAAATTTGAGTGAGATATTAAACAAAAAGAAATTTGAGTTATATTTTAAACAAATAGAAATTTGAGTTAGACATTAAACGCATAGAAATTTGAGTTAGATATTAAAAAAATAGAAATTTGAGTTATATTTTAAACAAATAGAAATTTGAGTTAGATATTAAACGCATAGAAATTTGAGTTAGATATTAAACAAATAGAAATTTGAGTTAGATATTAAACACATAGAAATTTGAGTTAGATATTAAACAAATAGAAATATTGGCAGGACAGTAAAAACAATTGAGTTGCAGTTGAAAAAGATAAAAAGAAAATGGTATGTCATTGTTGAAATGTTGATTCAACAGCCTTGCTAGAATCAAGCGAAGTCCAAATCTCTCATCTCCGATGCAGACAATGAAGTCATCACAAGCTGAAGGGGAAATGATACATCTGTTTATAGGGACGATCACGTCTGTTTATGAATACAATCACGTCAGCTTATTTCCCCTGTCGGTTTGTAGTCAAACACTGGACAGGAAGTCTGAGTTGTGTACTTTAGAGGTCAGAGACACTCTATAACAAGATAAGTTGACAAGGACTCTGTGAGAAAATATTTCTGCAAAGTTCCTTAAATTGTTGCCATTCTAGTCATCTCCCATCTAAAACTTGTGACAACGAACGAGCGAGCAAATTCTCAAACGTCTTTAACCAGACAATGAAGGCCATTAAAAAAAGTGATTTCTGTCATCCCTTCTCAACATTTCCGGTTGACTTAAAGAACTGCGCAAAGACCCCTCCCTGATCTGGTCAAGAGAAATCTGTCCTCCCAGCAGAGGGATAACTCAAACAGAGGCTAAGACAGGCTAAAAGGCGAGTTGTCCGAGCAGTTTGTAGCACACCTCTTCAAGACGCGCTAACTTTCAAACCCTGTCTCAATATTTGATCCCGCCGGACCCAATGAACTGAACAAACTGCTAGAAAGTGTCCCTCTCGCATCAGTGGTAGCGTGGGTGAAAGGTGTGCACTTTTGTCTCTTCACCCTGTATCTCGTTCGTCCATTATCTCATACTTATTGCTTCTCAATATCTCCAGTAGTTCCATTTCTTTATAAACTGTCACTACTCCCGTGTTGATAAAATGTCACTACTCCCGTGTTTATAAACTGTCACTACTCGCGTGTTGATAAAATGTCACTACTCCCGTGTTGATAAAATGTCACTACTCGCGTGTTGATAAAATGTCACTACTCGCGTGTTTATAAAATGTCACTACTCGCGTGTTTATAAAATGTCACTACTCGCGTGTTTATAAAATGTCACTACTCGCGTGTTTGACATCAAAGTGTTATTGTATTTATATTCCTACACACTTTGTTGCATTTATGAGAGGACACGCTTTGTTGCGTTTATGAGAGGACACACTTTGTTGCATTTATGAGAGGATACACTTTGTTGCATTTATGAGAGGATACACTTTGTTGCATTTATGAGAGGACACACTTTGTTCCATTTATGAGAGGACACACTTTGTTGCATTTATGAGAGGACACACTTTGTTCCATTTATGAGAGGACACACTTTGTTGCATTTATGAGTGGACACACTTTGTTGCATTTATGAGAGGACACACTTTGTTCCATTTATGAGAGGACAACACACTTTGTTGCATTTATGAGAGGACATACTTTGTTGCATTTATGAGTGGACACACTTTGTTGCATTTAATGAGAGAATTCAACTACCATAATCTCGATGTTCAAACCCTCCCTGTGCGTCTTGTGACAGAACGCAAGTACAGCACATTTTCTTCTCTCCAAATGTGTGATTGGTTTCACGAAAAGTACTGCCGATTATATTTCCTCTCAAGATTACTCGAATACTTTGTTACACCACGATTACCGGCACTCGTTTCGCCTCTCTCAAAAGATCCTCATCATAAGCACTATGCCTTCTGGGCCAGGTGATCATGTCTCTCCACAACTTTCAATCTCCACAGTTATTTATCATTTCTGTTGCTGACCTTCTGTCAAGCCATTTTCTTAAGCTGTCTGGTATCTTTTCTCCTTGCTTTCTTCTATCTCTTCGCCTCACAATTTTCCCCAGTTGTCACAATATACTCTAGTTGTTTCCTTTTCGTTCCATGGCCAAAAAATTATGATTGTTTCTTCCTAATATTGAAAATTAGCTCTTTATTTGCTTTGGCCTCTTTCATAACATTTTCATTACTGTTCTTGGCCTCCATGGTATTCTCAACATTCTTCTTTAAAACCACATTTCTATAGCCTTCAGTGATATTTTTGTCCATTGTCCTAGTGTTCATGATTCATATACACATGTTAAGACTGGCTCTACACAGCATATAAGAACTATTTTTCTTATTTCTATTGTCAAACATGGATTGCACAGTATCTTCTTCCTTTTAAGGAAAGCTACTTTTGCCTGAGCCATTTCCATCTCACCTCGGTTGTACATCTACCATCTGAGGTTAACAATGTTCCCATATATTTAAATTCATTTACCTTTTTTAAAAAAATATTGTTGAACTTGTCTTTCTCTTTGTTGTTACCATTACTTCTGTCTTTTCGCTATTAAGGCTGAGTCCTTTATTTTTGATTTTCTTACTGATTAAAAGAAAATAGAATTACAAATAGACAAACGATTAAGTTAACTAAAACACCAGTTATAAATAGCTGTGCACCTACCCATCGTCATATACAGGAAGAAGCTCGAGGGATGAAATGGAAAAACCCGGACAGCCCCATCTAGCATGACGTTTCGGTTTTTCCAACAGGGGCGGCTGTTGCTGGAATGACGTCTATAGATCCTGTAGCTGAACACGTCACACTAGTAAAGGTGTTTCCGGAGTTTCCCGTTCAGCCGTCAGGCTTACCTCTATAGATGGCGGTGATCTAACCCTGACAATGCCCTTTGGTACTGTGGCCTCTTGATTTTGTAGGCAAGATGTCACCACGTGACGGGACCTTCCTAGCAGTCTTCTCTGCTAATATCAAAGTTCCGTCTCACTCACTATTACTATCTCTTCTGTCTCACTCGCTATTACTATCTCTTCTGTCTCACTCGCTATTACTGTCTCGTCTGTCTCACTCGATATTACTGTCTCTTCTGTCTCACTCGCTAT
This sequence comes from Megaustenia siamemsis, assembly GCA_032433765.1. NCBI lineage: Eukaryota > Metazoa > Mollusca > Gastropoda > Stylommatophora > Ariophantidae > Megaustenia > Megaustenia siamemsis. The sequence continues at coordinate 47,937,353 of JAVIAB010000001.1, forward strand.
TACTGTCTCTTCTGTCTCACTCGCTATTACTGTCTCTTCTGTTTCACTCGCTATTACTATCGCTTCTGTCTAACTCGCTATTACTATCTCTTCTGTCTAACTCGCTATTACTATCTCTTCTGTCTCACTCGCTATTACTGTCTCTTCTGTCTCACTCGCTATTACTATCTCTTCTGTCTCACTCGCTATTACTGTCTCTTCTGTCTCACTCGCTATTACTATCTCTTCTGTCTCACTCGCTATTACTATCTCTTCTGTCTCACTCGCTATTACTATCTCTTCTGTCTCACTCGCTATTACTATCTCTTCTGTCTCACTCGCTATTACTATCTCTTCTGTCTCACTCGCTATTACTATCTCTTCTGTCTCACTCGCTATTACTATCTCTTCTGTCTCACTGCTTCTCTTCATCTTTTTTTCTTTGCATTTGATTCTATCTAAATAAGTTAACTATCTATCTCTTTCTGTACATCTTTCACTCTTTCGCATTCTCTCCCTATCTTTTTTCTTTCTCTACTTTACTATTTTCCTCCTCCCCGCCTCTGTCTGTCTGTCTCTCTGAAGATATGTCCTCTTTTTCACGTTTCATTTGTTCATCTCTCAATCTTTGCTTATCTCTCTCCATCTCTCTCTTCTTCTATAATTCACGTTATAATTGCGCATGACTGATTAGCAAGCAAGTTACATTTATATAGCATTCCATCTCATCCATGTATTAGACTCATATATAGCATTCCATCTCATCCATGTGTTAGACTCATATATAGCATTCCACCTCATCCATGTATTAGACTCATATATAGCATTCCATCTCCACCATGTATTAGACTCACATATATCATTCAATCTCATCCATGTATTAGACTCATATATAGCATTCCATCTCATACATGTATTAGACTCACATATAGCATTCCATCTCATCCATGTATTAGACTCATATATAGAATTCCATCTCATCCATGTATTAGACTCATATATAGCATTCCATCTCATCCATGTATTCGACTCACTCTTGTGACGAGCTTACAAGACAATGAGTTGAGCGAGCAGGTCAAAACAGGAGCCTTTTCGTCGAAATGGCTGCCTCCATTGTTGGAACAGCGTTTGGAAATATTGGTAAAGTTGAAAACGAATTACCATTTATGATTTTATTCCCTTCAACAATACATTTTGTGTTTGTGTGATGTTTGGTTATATGAACTACTGACGTCATCTTTGAAAATACAGGCCTTTATCACGCTTTCCAAAGAGTATTTTGTTGTGAGTGTTAATTATTGTATGAAAATGTGGGCATGTGAGTATCTGTGTAAGCGATGAGGGAGTTTAGTATTTGTGCACGTGTGTGTGTTGTGTTTGAGTTCTTTCAAGTATTAGTTATCTCCTGGACAGCGCTGTGTTGTGTTTGAGTTCTTTCAATTATTAGTTATCTCCTGGACAGCGCTGTGTTGTGGGTGCGCCTTGTTGCTGCCGTGTTTGCGCCTTGTAAACAAAAATATCCGATTTCGAGATGACATTTTTAACACAAGATTGCTTCCCTCTCGATCCGCTCTGGTTTGGCCGGAGTAGTTTTCATAGCCACTGCGTTGAGGCGAACTAACATCTAAAGTTTTATCCTTTGATCTTAACGCAAGCGGTCAGCTTTGAGTTGCAGACAATGTCAACCCAGGAACATGAATGTGCCTTGCTATCCTGCCACTGAATCTATTTTAAAGTGGCAGAATCTGTCACGAAAGACAATAGAAGTGTAGTCGCCAAGATAGACAACAGCCTGCTTTAACTATCTGTGAAATCAGCTGTCCAGAGAATCATTGACAATGACAGTAAGAAAAATAGTTCTTCAGTATTTGGTGGAGGCAGTCTTGTCATATGGAAGTAAATCTTGGACAATCGGACAACAGTAGAGAACACCACTGAAGACCAGAGACATAATTGGTTTAGCAGAAGAGTGTTGATATCATGGGCAGCTGAAAAGATAAATTATACGCTCTAAAAGGGTAAACAAAACATTAAAAAAAACAAAGCTAATTATCATCAGAAAGAAACAGTCAGCAGATGTGGACAAATATATGTAAGATGAGATGGCAGGCATTGGAGTAAATATGAGACATATGGTTTGACATGAAGTAGAACTGATAAGTAACTGTAAATAAAGAGAAGTGTGTGGAGAGACATGGTCACCTAAGCCAGCAGGCTTGGCATTGAAAATGTGATTACGAGTTATTATTATTATTATTATTATTATCATTATTAGCATTGGTACTCCTGTTGAGACATTATTATTACTATTACTGGTACTCTTGTTGAGGCATTATTATTACTATTACTGGTACTCTTGTTGAGGCATTATTATTACTATTACTGGTACTCTTGTTGAGGCATTATTATTACTATTACTGGTACTCTCGTTGAGACATTATTATTACTATTACTGGTACTCTTGTTGAGGCATTATTATTACTATTACTGGTACTCTCGTTGAGACATTATTATTACTATTACTGGTACTCTCCTTGAGACATTATTATTACTATTACTGGTACTCTCGTTGAGGCATTATTATTACTATTACTGGTACTCTCGTTGAGGCATTATTATTACTATTACTGGTACTCTCGTTGAGGCATTATTACTATTACTGGTACTCTCGTTGAGGCATTATTATTACTATTACTGGTACTCTCGTTGAGGCATTATTATTACTATTACTGGTACTCTCGTTGAGGCATTATTATTACTATTACTGGTACTCTTGTTGAGGCATTATTATTACTATTACTGGTACTCTTGTTGAGGCATTATTATTACTATTACTGGTACTCTTGTTGAGGCATTATTATTACTATTACTGGTACTCTCGTTGAGACATTATTATTACTATTACTGGTACTCTTGTTGAGGCATTATTATTACTATTACTGGTACTCTCGTTGAGACATTATTATTACTATTACTGGCACTCTCGTTGAGGCATTATTATTACTATTACTGGTACTCTCGTTGAGGCATTATTACTATTACTGGTACTCTCGTTGAGGCATTATTATTACTATTACTGGTACTCTCGTTGAGGCATTATTACTATTCCACATGTCGACCTGCAAATGACCCCATTTAGTGTTTGATCAGACGAAACTAAATTTCTAAACTTTATTTCTCATATATTGCAAAACTGTATTCCATACTTAAAATAATTGTTCCATTTCGTTTTTTAAATAACTCCTGAAATACATTTTGAGCCACGGAGTGTCATAGTTCTTGTTTATTGACTGACAGGCAATTAATGACCTCATCGTCACGTGAGATAATCACTTCCAAGCTACTTAATCTTTATAATGACAACACGGTCCAGTGAAAAAAAAAAAATCGGTGGCAGCTTATTTAATAGTTTCTTGCTTCAGTTCAGCCAACGCTGCTGTTTTATTGTGAGGGCTGTTTCATTGATCACATCACATAGCTATTTTCTTGAGATGATTGACAATATAGAACATAAAGTTCAATAACAATAGCATACTGAAGGAAAACTAACTTCTGTTTGTTAAATATTCGTGGTATGATGATTAAGTCTGTCATATTTATAAATGTCCATAGATACCGATGATGACGAGAGCTTCAGATGAATTTGATTCTTTTGTCGGGAGTGCACCGAGGTTACCTGTACACTTCTATTCCGGCATCAAGATCTCCTGGTATAATCGTGGGAGGTATGTGTGATCAGTGGTAGTGTGTGTCTTATTCTTTATGTAAAGATGTTTACGTCGTGTTTCCTCAATTCTTTATGTAAAGACGTTTACGTCGTGTTTCCTCAATTCTAAGTGTTCATGAGAACAACTATGGGAGATACTAACAACATACTGAGTAAACCAACATCTAACCAACCTAATTAAAAGTCTCTACATCAACAGCAGCTCCACAGTCAGAACAGCAGCAGGCTACACAGACCACTTTGAAGCTAGATCAGGTGTAAGACAGGGGTGCGAACCATCTCCCCTGTTGTTTACTACCTACGTGGCCAACGTATGTGAGCTAGCCAACCCATCGGATATAGAGGAGATTAACGAGCTTCTATTTGCAGACGATCAGGCACTAATATACGAAAAAATAGAAGACTTAAAAGAACACTTAAATAGGACCAACAGCACAGGCACAACTTATGACATGAAGATCAACAAAACAGAAGTCATGAATATCGCACAACATAAACAGAACATCAACGTAACTATGGGCGGCAAACAACTAAAACAAGTAGAGGAATTTAAATATCTAGGACGTCTAGTGACAAACGATAATTCTCAAACAGCAGAGATAGAATCAAGATGCAACAAAGCTTGTCAAATCATCGGACATCTATCACCACTATTGTCCAACAAGGAAATAAATCTAGAGGCAAAACGGGCACTATACAACACAGTCTTCATCCCAACGTTGTGCTACCAATGCCAGTCCTGGACCCTAGATGCAAGAACAATAAGAAAAATAAGCACTACCGAGATGAAATGTGTTAGACGAATGACAGGGAAATAGCCTGAGAGATAAGATCAGAAATGAAGAACTGAGAAGAAAGCTAGGAATATTTCCCACCGTTTGAGTAGATACAGAAACAACAGATAAAATCGTTTTGCCACGTGACAAAGCAGAAAGATCAAAATACTATACATCAAGCCTTTTAAATAAACATTGCAAGAAACACCATGCCTAAAGTCCGACCATTAAAAAAATGGATTGACGGAATATTAGAAACACTAGGAAACATCACAGTAGAAGTGGTCAGTGGAAGAACAAAACATCGCAAATTATATCTCCTCTCGACGATGAAGGGCAAATAAGTCAGAAAAAAAGAAGAATATGTTTAAGGTGAGCGACTACAGGAATGTCACTGTGCCGTGATGGTTAGTTATGCACAAGAGACAAATAATAATAAATGAATATTAGTATAGAGGGAAACTTGCAAGGCGATAAATCAGCGAATCATTTTCGTTCGTTAGTCATGCACAGCAGTTTCTAAAGAGGTGACGTCGGTAGTAAAAGATCTTAAAATGGTTCAGCTTGATTTTAATCGCTATTTTCAGGTTTCAATCTACATACACAATAATTAGAATGAGCTTTAGCGTTAAATGTATTTTAAATTACTGTTTTCTCTCTCTCTTTCTCTCTCTCTTACATACACACACACATATATATATATACACAAGCAAACATTCACATATACATATGAATGAATTTGTCATGTAAACAAGCTACCTCTCTTACTCTGTTTTTTCTCTCTCTCTCTCTCTCTATCTATCTCTCTCACTCTCTGTTTCTCTCTACTTAAAATATGTGTTCTGTTGCTCCTAGTTTCCAGTGCGCAGTTACAAACCTCACAAAATCCTAAACACTTGGTATGACTTGCTAGTGATCTCTACAACAAAAGTAGCAATGTATTGGTCAACCTGTCAATATTCTCTAGTCAACAGTCATTATTTATCAACTGTCAACAACCTGTAACAAAAGAAGCCACACTATATTGATCACTAAGTAAATCTCTGAAAATATTCTTCTTCTTTTGTGGCTTCTAGCGCGGTCCTCTGCTCTTCAAAGAAACGTGTTTTTTTTAAAAACCAGAACGTTGTTTGATTGACCTAACTTCTGGGAAGTTTTTCCTTCTCTGTTCTTGTTGATGCATCTAATTATTAACATTTGTTGTGGTGTACTGTTGCAGGGATGGTGTGTGTACACAGGTTCATGGATTGTTCCTGAATGTAAACTCACTGTTGTTTGACACCTGCTTCTCTAGAAACTTAGTTCTCGTTATCGTATTCAGTAATTACTTAGTCAGTAATTACCTGATGTCAGTAATTATCTCTTGTCAGTAATTATTTCATTTCAGTAGTCATTATTCTGATAATGTCTGTCACTGCCAAATGTTCACAGTTTTACAAAAGCTGCTATTTTTGGCAGACTAATCAATTGTCACTGATTTACATCCGTTATATTGTTGGCTATGCAGTCGATGTTCTGATTAAACGCCTTCACTTTTTAGCCGGTTAATAAAGTTTATGCCAGTAAAAATAATACCACTTCAGCCAAGTAATCAATGTTCTAATCAAGGATGAATTGACGGAATATTAGAAACACTAGAAAACATAACAACAGCAGATGCGCCAACAGAAGAGCAAAAGACCGCAAATTATATCTCTCCTCAACGATAAAAGGCAAATGAGGAAGGAAAGAAGAAAAAGAATCAATGTTCTTTTGTTAAAAAAAACATTATTTTGTAGCCGAACAAATAAGTGATGTTTTAATTCCTGATTAATTCAGAATTCCATTATGACTGGTCAGCTTTTTTTGCTATAGCCTTGACCATCAGATAGATCATGTCAAAACAGGGAGAGTAACTTGACATAGTGACTAAAATGGCTTTTGGCAAAAATAAATCAATAAAAAGCAGTGACCATTGAAACAGACATTTAAATTGAGATAAAACATCTTGGCTGAAATATCCATCAAACAGAAGATTCTAGTGATTGTTGTCATTCTTAGCTAGCTCTGATGATTTCTTCTCTCAAAGACATTGCGGTGTAGCTGCGGTGTAGTTGTACTCTCATGTTACACGCCTGCGTTATAGCATTGTTTTATTATATTAAAGGTTTAATACAAACGAGCAAAAAAAAAAAATCGCATTTTCGAAAAGACATGAAAAAAATATCTGTTTTGTGATGTGTCGTATTTGTAACAGTAGAGTCTGGGGTCTAGTACCCACCTCCACATATTTTTAGAACCCTTCCCTTTTACTTTATTTTATAAATGTACACGCCCTGTCAGCTGGGGCCTTATTAGTTTTAGTCCAGTCGGTGTCTAACCAAGCTCCGGACCACAGGGAAGTGACGTATTTTTTTCTGGTTAGACAGTCTAACATCATATCGTCATAATTAGCTTTCTGTGTATATCCATATACATGTTGTTTGTTGTTCCAGCTGAAGGCCTACCGAGCCAAAACGTCGTTCTACTTTTGTTTCTCACCTACGTAAAGCTGTTACCATACCACTTTTGTTTTGTTTCTCACCTACGTAAAGCTGTCACCGTACCACTTTTGTTTTGTTTCTCACCTACGTAAAGCTGTTACGGTACCACTTTTGTTTTGTTTCTCACCTACGTAAAGCTGTTACCGTACCACTTTTGTTTTGTTTCTCACCTGCGTAAAGCTGTTACCGTACCACTTTTGTTTTGTTTCTCACCTACGTAAAGCTGTTACCATACCACTTTTGTTTTGTTTCTCACCTACGTAAAGCTGTTACCGTACCAATTTTGTTTTGTTTCTCACCTACGTAAAGCTGTTACCGTACCACTTTTGTTTTGTTTCTCACCTACGTAAAGCTGTTACCGAACCACATTTTCCTTCTTTCACAATTTTCATTCTTATCATCAACTTTACACATCATCATCAATCATCATTCAGTGCCGTCTCCGCATCGAAGGTTGGCTACCATGGAGCGCCATTCCGTTCTGTCTCTTGCTATGATGGCGCAGGTTTACACACCAACTTCACATCTCTGTGCCCTATTGATGCCTTTCTCCTCCTCGTGTTCTGTTGACGTAAACTCGTGAAGGTTGCATTTGGTAAACAGAAACCGAGCGATAATTCACATTGCACTTGACAATATGTGGAGTTATTTATGTGCCTGACATATAGAGTTTGGTGACCACATACATCTCACTCCATCGTAAGATATTCAGCGAGATTTGAAGCTACATAGACAGAATGATCCAATGATATGACTAGAAATATGTTTAATGCCTAATGAAGACATGTGCTCCATATGGAGTTGGAAGGAAGAAGAAGAAAAAAGAATGATGGTTAAAGAAATGATTTAGAAAAAGTCCTTTACCAAATGGAACATAGAAAATTGATGACATTGTCATAGATAAATTATCTTGAAAATTCGAAGAACGGATACTACGTTTGCAAATATGCTTGTAACAGTTTCATAAACAAGACATTGAAGAGAGCCAATATTCGTTTTGAACATATGCTGAAGAAATTGTTGTAGATAAATAATGTTGGAACTAATCGGGACAAATGTGCTATTACAAACATACTAAGAAAGTCTCATTGACAAGTAATGTTGGAGTTCGTCAAACTTAGCGTTATCTACATCCTGTTATTATTTTTTTTTTTAAATATAAATAATGAAATGAAAGAGTCCAGTCGATGGAGCAAAGCAAATAAAGCGTTAAGTGCACACATTGTTTTTTTCTCCAGTCATCGATATATTGTTAGTGATTGGTAGCACAGAGAAAAACAACCTCTGCTGAGATAAAGTAGGTTAGATGAATTACAGGAAACAGCCTGAGAGACAAGATCAGAAATGAATAATAGAGAAAAGCTAGGAATAACTCCCGCCATAGAATATATAAAGAAAAAAACATATGAAATGGTTTTGCCGCGTGACAAGGCAAAGTGACCAAAACACAACACAAAGAGCCCTCAATAAACGTTGCGAAAACACCAGACATAAGGATCGACCACGAAAACGACGGAATATTAGAAGCACTAGGAAACATAACAGCAGCAGCAGAGGCGAACAGAAGAGCAAAAGACCGCAAATTATATCTCCCCTCGACGCTGAAAGGTTAATGATGAAGGAAAGAAGAACAAATAGTAGTAGAACAAGGATTTTGTATCCATAGGAGAATGGCACGCCCATAGTCAGTTGCCTCATTACTCAAGATGGAGATTTCAACATAAGCATGGTAGCATTGGTGACGGCTCTGCACTAGTTGGAGAACAATAGGATTATAACTTGTAATGAGGAAATACAATTTGACTACTTTTAAATATCTAACGGATAGCGATATTCAGCTTTCTTTATATCCTTCAAATCCCGGCTGCAGGTGGTTGGGATTTTTATTGATGATTTCTCTCTGCAGCCACCAGCCCAGGTCTCAGCAGCGGGGCCCGGCTTGAAAAGTCAATTACTCATCTAAAAAAAAAATGTTTTACCTCCTAAGACGGAGTTATCTGCCTGTTCGGAGAGGGACCCATGTGCACACGGCTGCCAGGGAAAAACGGATTAACACACACAATTTAGTTCCTGGACTCTAGGAACTTATATCTTCAGTTAATTACTCAGATTATATTGATTGTTTACGTCCGAGAACACTTGAACTAAAGTAACATTTTGTAAGAAAATTTTTAAAAATGTTAGAAGGAATGTTTAAATATAATCTTACTAGAAAAAAAAAATTTACATGAAGTTATAAAAAAAAAGATATTATAAAAAATTACCGCCAGAAATTTTAATTGCAAAAAAATTATGGAAAATGTTATAGATAACAAATTGAATAGACCATTAAATTTGGTTCAATGGACAAGGAAGATACCAGAGAACGACTGTAATGATTCGGGTTGATTGGATGAAGCAAATAATTTAGAATTTTATTTGTGGAAAGTCTAATGAACTCGCAGATATCATCTAATTTTCTGGAATTTAAGAGGACATTAATGTAATGTGGGCCAAATATCTACGGACCACAGAGAATTACGAAGACTGGGTGCTGGAGGTGTAATTAAACACTGTTTGTAGAGGTAAACAACTCGGCACAAGTACAAACAGTATGGCCGGTAGCGTCCCCTAGTCGCAGCCTCACGGGAGAAGGATACTAGCGATCAAGTCTGTGATTTGTGCCGTTGACATGGTGGAGCTGTGAGTTTGCTGTTACAACAAAGAGCCATGAGTCGCATGTCGTGGAGAGAGTGAACGTTTGAACAAGACATTATTGGACAGGGCAGATAGAACACTGTTTGAGCGAGAAACAGGGGAGAGCGAGGGTGGAGCATGTGAGTTTGAACGAGGCAGATCTCGCGTGGAATAACATAATGTGGTATAAGGAGAGACGACAGACTCCCATTGTGAGATGAAATTAAATAAAAAGGACGAAAATAATTGAACTTGAAATGTGGTGGAGTTGAAGGAAAACAATTTGCGAATATAATCTGTGAAGGGGAACTACTATGGTGGCACTGTCTGTTGAAGTTCAGAATGAAATAGACGAGAAGAGAATGAAGCGTTGAAAACAGTTCACACCGACAGAACAATACCGGCAGAGAGGTATTGATTTCGTTCAGAATAAAAGCGACGGAAAAAAACATCACTTGTAGTTTCTTTTAATCAAAACAAAAGGACAGACAAACTAATCAATATATTTAAAAAAACAGAGAAATTTGCGAGACAACTACGAAAGCGAGGTTTAAGAATTCAAGAGCGCTAAAAACGTATTTCTGGTGAAGTGGCTGGGAAGATGCTCCTAATGGGGAAGATATCTGCAGACAAACACGGATTACAGTACTTCAGGGAAAGGACACACATTTAAATAATTGAAATCATAACTAAAGCTCTATGGCAAACTAGAAAGAGATGAATCAAATGGTATGGGAAATTAAGGAGAAAAAGAGAAATACTGAGAGATAAAATTAGATCAATTTAAATACATTTGACATATCAAAATGAGTGGCATTTTAAAAGATTGAAGGGATGATGGAAGGCGGGCGTGTGTGCATGAGAGAGAGAGAGAGAGAGAGAGAGAGAGAGAGAGAGAGAGAGAGAGCGTGTGTTTGTGTGTGATTAGTGAGGATTAGAACATTAACGAAATATAAAAAAAAGGATGAGAGAAGCATGGTAGACGAAAGGAAGGATCTTATCGTTAGGAAGGAATGACAGAGAGTGCTTGAATGACAGAGGTAGTAAATAACAGGCTGCCAAAAGTAAGGATAACAAAACAAAGGACTACAAGAGAAAAACAGATGATTAAGGAGAAGAGAGACAGAGCATGGGACAGACAGACGACAAAGGGGAAGGATGACAGAGCATGATAGTAGCAGGCAACAATATGAGAAGAATGGCAGAGCATGAGAGTAGCAGGAAACAATATGAGAAGAATGGCGGAGCATGAGAGTAGCAGGCAACAATATGAGAAGAATGACGGAGCATGAGAGTAGCAGGCAATAATATGAGAAGAATGACGGAGCATGAGAGTAGCAGGCAACAATATGAGAAGAATGACGGAGCATGAGAGTAGCAGGCAACAATATGAGAAGAATGACGGAGCATGAGAGTAGCAGGCAACAATATGAGAAGAATGACGGAGCATGAGAGTAGCAGGCAACAATATGAGAAGAATGGCGGAGCATGAGAGTAGCAGGCAACAATATGAGAAGAATGACGGAGCATGAGAGTAGAATGGCAACAATATGAGAAGAATGGCGGAGCATGAGAGTAGCAGGCAACAATATGAGAAGAATGGCGGAGCATGAGAGTAGCAGGGAAAAAAGGAGAAGAATGGTGGAACATGACACTAGCAGGGAACAATAAGAGAAGAATGGCGGAGCATGAGAGTAGCAGGGGAAAAAAGGAGAAGAATGGTGGAGCATCACACTAGCAGGGAACAATAGGGGAAGAATGGCGAAGAATGAGAGTAGCGGAGCATGAGAGTAGAAGGCAACAATAGGAGAAGAATGGCGACGTTTGAGACTAGCAGGAAACAATAGGAGAAGAATGGCGGAGCATGAGAGTAGCAGGCAACAATAGGAGAAGAATGGTGGAGAATGAGAGAAGCAGACAACAAAAGGAGAAGAATGGTGGAGCATGAGAGTAGCAGGCAACAATAGGGGAAAGAATGGCGGAGCATGAGAGCAGTAGGCAACAATAGGAGAAGAATGGCTGAGCATGAGAGTAGCAGGCAACAATAGGAGAAAAATGATAGGGCTTGAGGAAGAAGAGCGTCTTTTGGCAAGAATGACGGGGCTTGAGGAAGAAAGAAGACTATTGGGAAGAATGACGGAAATTGAGGAAGAAAGACGACTATTGGGAAGAATGACGGAAATTGAGGAAGAGAGACGACTATTGGGAAGAATGACGGAACTTGAGGAAGAGAGACGACTATTGGGAAGAATGATGGGGATTGAGAATGAAAGGCGACTTTTGGGAGGAATGATGGAACTGAGGAAGAAATACGGCTATTGGGAAGAATGATGGGGATTGAGAAGGAAAGGCGACTTTTGGGAGGAATGATGGGGCTTGAGGAAGAAAAACGGCTATTGGGAAGAATGATGGGGCTTGAGGAAGAAAGACGGCTATTGGGAAAAATGATGGAACTTGAGGAATAAAGACGAGCGATGGGAGGAATGACGGAGCTTGAGGAAGAAAGACGACTACTGGGAGGAATGATGGAGCTGAGGAAGAAATACGACTATTTGAAGGAATGATGGGGCTTGAGGAAGAAATACGACTATTTGAAGGAATGATGGGGATTGAGGAAGAAAGACGACTACTGGGAGGAATAATGGAGCTGAGGAAGAAATAGGGCTATTGGGAGGAATGACGGAGCTTGAGGGAGAAAGACGACTATTGGGAGGAATGATGGAGCTTGAGGGAGAAAGACGACTATTTGGAGGAATGATGGAGCTTGAGGGAGAAAGACGACTATTGGGAGGAATGATGGAGCTTGAGGGAGAAAGACGACTATTTGGAGGAATGACGGAGCTTGAGGGAGAAAGACGACTATTGGAAGGAATGACGGAGCTTGAGTGAGAAAGACGACTATTGGGAGGAATGACGGAGCTTGAGGGAGAAAGACGACTATTGGGAGGAATGATGGAGCTTGAGGGAGAAAGACGACTATTGGGAGGAATGACGGAGCTTGAGGGAGAAAGACGACTATTGGGAGGAATGACGGAGCTTGAGGGAGAAAGACGACTATTGGGAGGAATGACGGAGCTTGAGGGAGAAAGAAGACTATTGGGATGAATGACGGAGCTTGAGGGAGAAAGACGACTATTGGGAGGAATGATGGAGCTTGAGGGAGAAAGACGACTAATGGGAGGAATGATGGAGCTTGAGTGAGAAAGACGACTATTGGGAGGAATGATGGAGCTTGAGGGAGAAAGACGACTATTGGGAGGAATGATGGAGCTTGAGGGAGAAAGACGACTATTTGGAGGAATGATGGAGCTTGAGGGAGAAAGACGACTATTGGGAGGAATGATGGAGCTTGAGGGAGAAAGACGACTATTGGGAGGAATGATGGAGCTTGAGGGAGAAAGACGACTATTTGGAGGAATGATGGAGCTTGAGGGAGAAAGACGACTATTTGGAGGAATGATGGAGCTTGAGGGAGAAAGACGACTATTGGGAGGAATGATGGAGCTTGAGGGAGAAAGACGACTATTGGGAGGAATGATGGAGCTTGAGGGAGAAAGACGACTATTGGGAGGAATGATGGAGCTTGAGGGAGAAAGACGACTATTGGAAGGAATGATGGAACTTGAAGATGGGAAGACCCATCATTCTTCCCAATGGTCGTCATTCTTCCTCAAGCACCACCATTCTTCCCACTGGTCGTCTTTCTTCCTCACGCCCCACCATTATTCCCACTGGTCGTCTTTCTTCCTCAAGACCCATCATTCTTCCCAATGGTCGTCATTCTTCTTCAAGACCCATCATTCTTTCCGATGGTCGTCTTTCTTCCTCTTGCCCCACCATTCTTCCCAATGGTCGTCTTTCTTCTTCAAGCCCCATCATTCTTCCCAATGGTCGTCTTTCTTCCTCAAGCTCCATCATTCTTCCCAATGGTCGTCATTCTTCCTCAAGACCATCATTCTTCCCAATGGTCGTCTTTCTTCTTCAAGCCCCATCATTCTTCCCAATGGTCGTCTTTCTTCTTCAAGCCCCATCATTCTTCCCAATGGTCGTCTTTCTTCTTCAAGCCCATCATTCTTCCCAATGGTCGTCTTTCTTCTTCAAGCCCCATCATTCTTCCCAATGGTCGTCTTTCTTCCTCAAGACCCATCATTCTTCCCAATGGTCGTCATTCTTCTTCAAGACCCATCATTCTTTCCGATGGTCGTCTTTCTTCCTCAAGACCCATCATTCTTCCCAATGGTCGTCTTTCTTCTTCAAGCCCCATCATTCTTCCCAATGGTCGTCTTTCTTCCTCAAGCTCCATCATTCTTCCCAATGGTCGTCTTTCTTCCTTAAGCCCTATCATTCTTCCTAATGGTCGTCTTTCTTCCTCAAGCTCCGTCATTCCTCCCAATAATCGTCTTTCTCCCTTAAGTTCCGTCATTCCTCCCAATAGTCGTCTTTCTTCCTCAAGTTCCGTCATTCCTCCCAATAGTCGTCTTTCTTCCTCAAGTTCCGTCATTCCTCCCAATAGTCGTCTTTCTTCCTCAAGTTCCGTCATTCCTCCCAATAGTCGTCTTTCTTCCTCAAGTTCCGTCATTCCTCCCAATAGTCGTCTTTCTTCCTCAAGTTCCGTCATTCCTCCCAATAGTCGTCTTTCTTCCTCAAGTTCCGTCATTCCTCCCAATAGTCGTCTTTCTTCCTCAAGTTCCGTCATTCCTCCCAATAGTCGTCTTTCTTCCTCAAGTTCCGTCATTCCTCCCAATAGTCGTCTTTCTTCCTCAAGTTCCGTCATTCCTCCCAATAGTCGTCTTTCTTCCTCAAGTTCCGTCATTCCTCCCAATAATCGTCTTTCTCCCTCAAGTTCCGTCATTCCTCCCAATAGTCGTCTTTCTTCCTCAAGTTCCGTCATTCCTCCCAATAGTCGTCTTTCTTCCTCAAGTTCCGTCATTCCTCCCAATAGTTATCTTTCTTCCTCACGGACCGTCATTCCTCCCAATAGTTACCTTTCTTCCTCACGGACCGTCATTCCTCCCAATAGTTGTCTTTCTTCTTCACGGACCGTCATTCCTCCCAATAGTTATCTTTCTTCCTCACGGACCGCCATTCCTCCCAATAGTTATCTTTCTTTCTCACGGACCGTCATTCCTCCCAATAGTCGTCTTTCTTCCTCACCGACCGTCATTCCTCCCAATAGTCGTCTTTCCTCCTCACGGACCGTCATTCCTCCCAATAGTCGTCTTTCTCCCTCAAGCTCCATCATTCCTCCAAATAGTCGTCTTTCTTCTTCACATACCATCATTCCTCCAAATAGTCGTCTTTCTCCCTCAAGCTCCATCATTCCTCCCAATAGTCGTCTTTCTCCCTCAAGCTCCATCATTCCTCCAAATAGTCGTATTTCTCCCTCAAGCTCCGTCATTCCTCCAAATAGTCGTCTTTCTCCCTCAAGCTCCATCATTCCTCCGAATAGTCGTCTTTCTCCCTCAAGCTCCATCATTCCTCCAAATAGTCGTCTTTCTCCCTCAAGCTCCATCATTCCTCCAAATAGTCGTTTTCTCCCTCAAGCTCCGTCATTCCTCCAAATAGTCGTCTTTCTCCCTCAAGCTCCGTCATTCCTCCCAATAGTCGTCTTTCTCCCTCAAGCTCCATCATTCCTCCCAATGGTCGTCTTTCTTTTTCAAACCCCATCATTCCTCCCAATGGTCGCCTTTCTTTCTCAAGCCCCACCATTCTTCCCAATGGTCGTCTTTCTTCTTCAAGCCCCATCATTCTTCCCAATGGTCGTCTTTCTTCCTCAAGCTCCATCATTCTTCCCAATGGTCGTCTTTCTTCCTTAAGCCCTATCATTCTTCCTAATGGTCGTCTTTCTTCCTCAAGCCCCATCATTCTTCCCAATGGACGTCTTTCTTCCTCAAGTTCCGTCATTCCTCCCAATAGTCGTCTTTCTTCCTCAAGTTCCGTCATTCCTCCCAATAGTCGTCTTTCTCCCTCAAGCTCCGTCATTCCTCCCAATAATCGTCTTTCTCCCTTAAGTTCCGTCATTCCTCCCAATAGTCGTCTTTCTTCCTCAAGTTCCGTCATTCCTCCCAATAGTCGTCTTTCTTCCTCAAGCTCCGTCATTCCTCCAAATAGTCGTCTTTCTTCCTCAAGCTCCGTCATTCCTCCAATAGTCGTCTTTCTTCCTTAAGCTCCATCATTCCTCCAAATAGTCGTCTTTCTCCCTCAAGCTCCATCATTCCTCCCAATAGTCGTCTTTCTCCCTCAAGCTCCATCATTCCTCCAAATAGTCGTCTTTCTCCCTCAAGCTCCGTCATTCCTCCAAATAGTCGTCTTTCTTCCTCACATACCATCATTCCTCCAAATAGTCGTCTTTCTCCCTCAAGCTCCGTCATTCCTCCCAATAGTCGTCTTTCTCCCTCAAGCTCCATCATTCCTCCCAATAGTCGTCTTTCTCCCTCAAGCTCCATCATTCCTCCCAATAGTCGTCTTTCTCCCTCAAGCTCCATCATTCCTCCAAATAGTCGTCTTTCTCCCTCAAGCTCCGTCATTCCTCCAAATAGTCGTCTTTCTCCATCAAGCTCCGTCATTCCTCCCAATAGTCATCTTTCTTCCTCACGTACCATCATTCCTCCAAGTAGTCGTCTTTCTTCCTCACGTACCATCATTCCTCCCAATAGTCGTCTTTCTCCCTCAAGCTCCATCATTCCTCCAAATAGTCGTCTTTCTTCCTCAAGCTCCATCATTCCTCCAAATAGTCGTCTTTCTCCTCAAGCTCCGTCATTCCTCCAAATAGTCGTCTTTCTTCCTTAAGCTCCATCATTCCTCCAAATAGTCGTCTTTCTCCCTCAAGCTCCGTCATTCCTCCAAATAGTCGTCTTCCTTCCTCACATACCATCATTCCTCCCAATAGTCGTCTTTCTCCTCAAGCTCCATCATTCCTCCAAATAGTCGTCTTTCTCCCTCAAGCTCCGTCATTCCTCCAAATAGTCGTCTTTCTTCCTCACGTACCATCATTCCTCCCAATAGTCGTCTTTCTCCCTCAAGCTCCATCATTCCTCCAAATAGTCGTCTTTCTTCCTCAAGCTCCATCATTGCTCCAAATAGTCGTCTTTCTCCCTCAAGCTCCGTCATTCCTCCAAATAGTCGTCTTTCTTCCTCACATACCATCATTCCTCCAAATAGTCGTCTTTCTCCCTCAAGCTCCGTCATTCCTCCAAATAGTCGTCTTTCTCCCTCAAGCTCCGTCATTCCTCCAATAGTCGTCTTTCTTCCTCACGTACCATCATTCCTCCAAATAGTCGTCTTTCTTCCTCACGTACCATCATTCCTCCCAATAGTCGTCTTTCTCCATCAAGCTCCATCATTCCTCCAAATAGTCGTCTTTCTTCCTCAAGCTCCATCATTCCTCCAAATAATCGTCTTTCTTCCTCAAGCTCCGTCATTCCTCCAAATAGTCGTCTTTCTTCCTCAAGCTCCATCATTCCTTAAAATAGTCGTCTTTCTCCCTCAAGCTCCGTCATTCCTCCAATAGCCCTATTTCTTCCTCAAGCTCCCTCATTCCTTCCAATAGTCGTCTTTCTCCCTCAAGCTCCATCATTCCTCCCAATAGTCGTCTTTCTCCCTGAATGATGGAGCTTGAGGAAGAAAGACGACCATTTGGAAGAATGGAGGGGCAAGAGGAAGAAAGACAACCATTGGGAAGAATGACGGGGCTTGAGGAAGAAAGACGACCATTGGGAAGAATGATGGGGCTTGAGGAAGAAAGACGACCATTGGGAAGAATTAGGGGCTTGATGAAGGAGGACGACCATTTGGAGGAATGAAGGGGCTTGAGGAAGAAAGACGACTATTGGGAAGAATGATGGGGATTGAGGAAGAAAGACGACCATTGGGAAGAATGATGGATTGAGGAAGAAAGGCGACCATTGGAAAACGGTGGGGCTTGAGGAAGAAAGGCGACCATTTGGAGGAATGATGGGGCTTGAGGTTGAAAGACGACCATTGGGAAGAATGGTGGGGCTTGAGGAAGAAAAACGACCATTGGGAGGAATGATGGGGCTTGAGGAAAGAAGACGACCATTGGGAAGAATGACGGGTTTGATGAAGAAAGACGACCATTGGGAAGAATGGTGGGTCTTGAGGAAGAAAGACGAACATCGGAAGAATGGTGGGGCTTGAGGAAGAAAGACGAACATCGGGAAGAATTAGGGGGCTTGAGGAAGAAAGACGACCATTGGGAAGAATTAGGGGCTTGAGGAAGAAAGACGACCATTGGGAAGAATTAGGGGGCTTGAGGAAGAAGGACGACCATTGGAGGAATGATGGGCTTGAGGAAGAAAGACGACCATTGGAAGAATGATGGGGATTGAGGAAGAAAGACGACCATCGGTAGAATGGTCGGGCTTGAGGAAGAAAGATGACCATTGGGAAGAATGGTCGGGCTTGAGGAAGAAAAACGACCATTGGGAAGAATTAGGGGCTTGAGGAAGAAAGGCGACCATTTGGAGGAATGATGGGGCTTGAGGAAGAAAGACGACCATTGGGAAGAATGATGGGGATTGAGGAAGAAAGACGACCATCGGGAAGAATGGTGGGGCTTGAGGAAGAAAGACAACCATTGGGAAGAATGACAGGGCTTGAGGAAGAAAGGCGACCATTTGGAGGAATGATGGGGCTTGAGGAAGAAAGACGACCATTGGGAAGAATGGTGGGGCTTGAGGAAGAAAAACAACCATTGGGAGAATGATGGGTCTTGAGGAAGAAAGATGACCATTGGGAAGAATGGTGTAGCTTGTGGAAGAAAGACGACCATTGGGAAGAATGATGCGGCTTGAGGAGGAAAGGCAACCATTGGGAAGAATGCCGGGGTTTGAGGAAGAAAGAAGACCATTGAGAGGTATGATGGGGCTTGATAAAGAAAGACGACCATTGGGAGGAACGATGGGGCTTGAGGAAGAAAGACGGCCATTGGGAGGAATGATGGGGCTTGAGGAAAAAAGACGGCCATTGGGAGGAATGATGGGCCTTGAGGAAGAAAGACGGCCATTGGGAGGAACGATGGGGCTTGAGGAAGAAAGACGGGCATTGGGAGGAATGATGGGGCTTGAGGAAGAAAGACGACCATTGTGAAGAATGGTGGGGCTTGTGGAAGAATGATGACTATTGGGAAGAATGACGGAACTTGAGGAAGAAAGACAACCATTGGGAAGAATGACGGGGCTTGAGGAAGAAAGACGAGAAATGGGAAGAATGATGGAGATTGAGGAAGAAAGACGACCATTGGGAAGAATGACAGAGTTTGAGGAATAAAGATGACCATTGGGAGGAATGATGGGGCTTGAGGAAGAAAGACGACCATTGTGAAGAATGGTGGGGCTTGAGGAAGAAAGACGACCATTGGATAGAATGATGGGGCTTGAGGAAGAAAGACGACCATCGGGAAGAATGGTGGGGCTTGAGGAAGAAAGACAACCATTGGGAAGAATGATGGGGCTTGAGGAAGAAAGACGACCATTGGGAAGAATTAGGGGGCTTGATGAAGAAGGACGACCATTTGGAGGAATGAAGGGGCTTGAGGAAGAAAGACGACCATTGGGAAGAATGATGGGGATTGAGGAAGAAAGACGACCATTGGGAAGAATGATGGGATTTGAGGAAGAAAGGCGACCATTGGGAAGAACGGTGGGGCTTGAGGAAGAAAGGCGACCATTTGGAGGAATGATGGGGCTTGAGGTTGAAAGACGACCATTGGGAAGAATGGTGGGGCTTGAGGAACAAAAACGACCATTGGGAGGAATGATGGTCTTGAGGAAGAAAGGTGACCATTGGGAAGAATGGTGTAGCTTGTGGAAGAAAGACGACCATTGGGAAGAATGATGCGGCTTGACGGAGAAAAACGACCATCGGGTTGAATAGAGGGGCTTGAGGAAAGAAGGCGACCATTGGGAAGAATGACGGGTTTTGATGAAGAAAGACGACCATTGGGAAGAATGGTGGGTCTTGAGGAAGAAAGACAACCATTGGGAAGAATGATGGGGCTTGAGGAAGAAAGACGAACATCGGGAAGAATGGTGGGGCTTGAGGAAGAAAGACGACCATTGGGAAGAATTAGGGGGCTTGAGGAAGAAGGACGACCATTGGGAGGAATGATGGGGCTTGAGGAAGAAAGACGACCATTAGGAAGAATGATGGGGATTGAGGAAGAAAGACGACCATCGGGTAGAATGGTCGGGCTTGAGGAAGAAAGACGACCATTGGGAAGAATAGTCGGGCTTGAGGAAGAAAAACGACCATTGGGAGGAATTAGGGGCTTGAGGAAGAAGGACGACCATTGGAGGAATGATGGGGCTTGAGGAAGAAAGACGACCATTGGGAAGAATGATGGGGATTGAGGAAGAAAGACGACCATCGGGAAGAATGGTGGGGCTTGAGGAAGAAAGACAACCATTGGGAAGAATGACAGGGCTTGAGGAAGAAAGGCGACCATTTGGAGGAATGATGGGGCTTGAGGAAGAAAGACGACCATTGGGAAGAATGGTGGGGCTTGAGGAAGAAAAACAACCATTGGGAGGAATGATGGGTCTTGAGGAAGAAAGATGACCATTGGGAAGAATGGTGTAGCTTGTGGAAGAAAGACGACCATTGGGAAGAATGATGCGGCTTGAGGAGGAAAGGCAACCATGGGAAGAATGCCGGGGTTTGAGGAAGAAAGAAGACCATTGAGAGGAATGATGGGGCTTGATAAAGAAAGACGACCATTGGGAAGACGATGGGGCTTGAGGAAGAAAGACGGCCATTGGGAGAATGATGGGGCTTGAGGAAAAAAGACGGCCATTGGGAAGGAATGATGGGCCTTGAGGAAGAAAGACGGCCATTGGGAGGAACGATGGGGCTTGAGGAAGAAAGACGACCATTGGAGGAATGATGGGGCTTGAGGAAGAAAGACGACCATTGTGAAGAATGGTGGGGCTTGTGGAAGAATGATGACTATTGGGAAGAATGACGGAACTTGAGGAAGAAAGACGACCATCGGGTAGAATGGTGGGTCTTGAGGAAGAAAACGACCATTGGGAGGAATGATGGGGCTTGAGGAAGAAAGACGACCATTGGGAGAAATGACGGGGCTTGAGGAAGAAAGACGACCATCGGGTAGAATGGTGGGTCTTGAGGAAGAAAGACGACCATTGGGAGGAATGGTGGGGCTTGAGGAAATAAGACGACCATAGGGAGAATGACGGGGCTTGAGGAAGAAAGACGACTACATGGAGGAATGATGGGCTTGAGGAAGAAAGACGACCATCGGGAAGAATGGTCGGGCTTGAGGAAGAAAGACGACCATTGGGAAGAATGATGGGGCTTGAGGAAGAAAGACGACCATTGGGAAGAATTAGGGGGCTTGATGAAGAAGACGACCATTGGAGGAATGACGGGGCTTGAGGAAGAAAGACGACCATTGGGAAGAATGATGGGGATTGAGGAAGAAAGACGACCATTGGGAAGAATGATGGGATTTGAGGAAGAAAGGCGACCATCGGGAAGAACGGTGGGGCTTGAGGAAGAAAGGCGACCATTTGGAGGAATGATGGGGCTTGAAGTTGAAAGACGACCATTGGGAAGAATGGTGGGGCTTCAGGAAGAAAAACGACCATTGGGAGGAATGATGGGTCTTGAGGAAGAAAGATGACCATTGGGAAGAATGGTGTAGCTTGTGGAAGAAAGACGACCATTGGGAAGAATGATGCGGCTTGAGGAAGAAAAACGACCATCGGGTTGAATGGTGGGGCTTGAGGAAAGAAGACGACCATTGGAAGAATGACGGGTTTTGATGAAGAAAGACGACCATTGGGAAGAATGGTGGGTCTTGAGGAAGAAAGACGACCATTGGGAAGAATGATGGGGCTTGAGGAAGAAAGACGACCATCGGGAAGAATGGTGGGGCTTGAGGAAGAAAGACGACCATTGGGAAGAATGATGGGGCTTGAGGAAGAAAGACGACCATTGGGAGGAACGATGGGGTTTGAGGAAGAAAGACGGCCATTGGGAGGAATGATGGGCTTGAGGAAGAAAGACGACCATTGGGAAGAATGGTGGGGCTTGTGGAAGAAAGATGACTATTGGGAAGAATGACGGAACTTGAGGAATAAAGACGACCATCGGGTAGAATGGTGGGGCTTGAGGCAGAAAGACGACCATTGGGAGGAATGGTGGGCTTGAGGCAGAAAGACGACCATCGGGTAGAATGGTCGGGCTTGAGGAAGAAAGACGACCATTGGGAAGAATGGTCGGGCTTGAGGAAGAAAAACGACCATTGGAAGAATGATGGGACTTGAGGAAGAAAGACGACCATTGGGAAGAATTAGGGGCTTGAGGAAGAAGGACGACCATTTGGAGGAATGATGGGGCTTGAGGAAGAAAGACGACCATTGGGAAGAATGATGGGATTGAGGAAGAAAGACGACCATCGGGAAGAATGGTGGGGCTTGAGGAAGAAAGACAACCATTGGGAAGAATGACAGGGCTTGAGGAAGAAAGGCGACCATTTAGAGGAATGATGGGGCTTGAGGAAGAAAGACGACCATTGGGAAGAATGGTGGGGCTTGAGGAAGAAAAACAACCATTGGGAGGAATGATGGGTCTTGAGGAAGAAAGATGACCATTGGGAAGAATGGTGTAGCTTTGTGGAAGAAAGACGACCATTGGGAAGAATGGTGGGGCTTGAGGAAGAAAGACGACCATTGGGAAGAATGATGGGGCTTGAGGAAGAAAGACGACCATCGGGAAGAATGGTGGGGTTGAGGAAGAAAGACGACCATTGGGAAGAATGATGGGGCTTGAGGAAGAAAGACGACCATTGGGAAGAATGTGGGGCTTGAGGAAAAAAGGCGACCATTGGCAGGAATGATGGGGTTTGAGGAAGAAAGGCGACCATTGGGAGGAATGATGGGCCTTGAGGAAGAAAGACGACCATTGTGAAGAATGGTGGGGCTTGAGGAAGAAAGACGACCATTGGAAAGAATGATGGGGCTTGAGGAAGAAAGACGACCATCGGGAAGAATGGTGGGGCTTGAGGAAGAAAGACAACCATTGGGAAGAATGACGGGGCTTGAGGAAGAAAGACGACCATTGGGAAGAATGATGGGGCTTGAGGAAGAAAGACGACCATTGGGAAGAATTAGGGGGCTTGATGAAGAAGGACGACCATTTGGAGGAATGAAGGGGCTTGAGGAAGAAAGACGACCATTGGGAAGAATGATGGGGATTGAGGAAGAAAGACGACCATTGGGAAGAATGATGGGATTTGAGGAAGAAAGGCGACCATTGGGAAGAATGGTGGGGCTTGAGGAAGAAAAACAACCATTGGGAGGAATGATGGGTCTTGAGGAAGAAAGATGACCATTGGGAAGAATGGTGTAGCTTGTGGAAGAAAGACGACCATTGGGAAGAATGATGCGGCTTGAGGAAGAAAGGCAACCATCGGGAAGAATGGTGGGGCTTGAGGAAAGAAGACGACCATTGGGAAGAATGACGGGTTTTGATGAAGAAAGACGACCATTGGGAAGAATGGTGGGGCTTGAGGAAGAAAGACGACCATTGGGAAGAATGATGGGGCTTGAGGAAGAAAGACGACCATCGGGAAGAATGGTGGGGTTTGAGGAAGAAAGACGACCATTGGGAAGAATGATGGGGCTTGAGGAAGAAAGACGACCATTGGGAAGAATGGTGGGGCTTGAGGAAAAAAGGCGACCATTGGCAGGAATGATGGGGCTTGAGGAAGAAAGGCGACCATTGGGAGGAATGATGGGGCTTGAGGAAGAAAGACGACTATTAGGAAGAATTGTGGGGCTTGAGGAAGAAAGACGACCATTGGGAAGAATGATGGGGCTTGAGGAAGATGACAACCATTGGGAAGAATGACGGGGCTTGAGGAAGAAAGGCGACCATTGGAAGAATGACGGGCTTGAGGAAGAAAGACGACCATTGGGAAGAATGGTGAAGCTTGAGGAAGAAAAACAACCATTGGGAGGAATGATGGGTCTTGAGGAAGAAAGATGACCATTGGGAAGAATGGTGTAGCTTGTGGAAGAAAGACGACCATTGGGAAGAATGGTGGGGCTTGAGGAAGAAAGACGACCATTGGGAAGAATGATGGGGCTTGAGGAAGAAAGACGACCATCGGGAAGAATGGTGGGGTTTGAGGAAGAAAGACGACCATTGGGAAGAATGATGGGGCTTGAGGAAGAAAGACGACCATTGGGAAGAATGGTGGGGCTTGAGGAAAAAAGGCGACCATTGGCAGGAATGATGGGGCTTGAGGAAGAAAGGCGACCATTGGAGGAATGATGGGGCTTGAGGAAGAAAGACGACCATTGTGAAGAATGGTGGGGCTTGAGGAAGAAAGACGACCATTGGAAAGAATGATGGGGCTTGAGGAAGAAAGACGACCATCGGGAAGAATGGTGGGGCTTGAGGAAGAAAGACAACCATTGGGAAGAATGACGGGGCTTGAGGAAGAAAGACGACCATTGGGAAGAATGATGGGGCTTGAGGAAGAAAGACGACCATTGGGAAGAATTAGGGGGCTTGATGAAGGAGGACGACCATTTGGAGGAATGAAGGGGCTTGAGGAAGAAAGACGACCATTGGGAAGAATGATGGGGATTGAGGAAGAAAGACGACCATTGGGAAGAATGATGGGATTTGAGGAAGAAAGGCGACCATTGGGAAGAATGGTGGGGCTTGGGAAGAAAAACAACCATTGGGAGGAATGATGGGTCTTGAGGAAGAAAGATGACCATTGGGAAGAATGGTGTAGCTTGTGGAAGAAAGACGACCATTGGGAAGAATGATGCGGCTTGAGGAAGAAAGGCACCATCGGGAAGAATGGTGGGGCTTGAGGAAAGAAGACGACCATTGGGAAGAATGACGGGTTTTGATGAAGAAAGACGACCATTGGGAAGAATGGTGGGGCTTGAGGAAGAAAGACGACCATTGGGAAGAATGATGGGGCTTGAGGAAGAAAGACGACCATCGGGAAGAATGGTGGGGTTTGAGGAAGAAAGACGACCATTGGGAAGAATGATGGGGCTTGAGGAAGAAAGACGACCATTGGGAAGAATGGTGGGGCTTGAGGAAAAAAGGCGACCATTGGCAGGAATGATGGGGCTTGAGGAAGAAAGGCGACCATTGGGAGGAATGATGGGGCTTGAGGAAGAAAGACGACTATTAGGAAGAATTGTGGGGCTTGAGGAAGAAAGACGACCATTGGGAAGAATGATGGGGCTTGAGGAAGATGACAACCATTGGGAAGAATGACGGGGCTTGAGGAAGAAAGGCGACCATTGGGAAGAATGACGGGGCTTGAGGAAGATGACAACCATTGGGAAGAATGACGGGGCTTGAGGAAGAAAGGCGACCATTGGGAAGAATGACGGGGCTTGAGGAAGATGACGACCATTGGGAAGAATGACGGGGCTTGAGGAAGAAAGACGAGAAATGGGAAGAATGATGGGGCTTGAGGAAGAAAGACGACCATTAGGAAGAATGATGGGGATTGCGGAAGAAAGACGACCATTGGGAAGAATGATGGGGTTTGAGGAAGAAAGGCGATCATTGGGAAGAACGGTGGGGCTTGAGGAAGAAAGGCGACCATTGGAGGAATGATGGGGCTTGAGGAAGAAAGACGACCATAGGGAAGAATGGTGGAGCTTGAGGAAGAAAAACGACCATTGGGAAGAATGACGGGGCTTGTGGAAGATGACGACCATTGGGAAGAATGACGGGGCTTGAGGAAGAAAGACGAGAAATGGGAAGAATGATGGAGATTGAGGAAGAAAGACGACCATTGGGAAGAATGACAGAGTTTGAGGAATAAAGATGACCATTGGGAGGAATGATGGGGCTTGAGGAAGAAAGACGACCATCGGGAAGAATGGTGGGGCTTGAGGAAGAAAGACGACCATTGGGAAGAATGATGGGGCTTGAGGAAGAAAGGCGACCATCGGGAAGAATGGTGGGGCTTGAGGAAGAAAGACACCATTGGGAAGAATGACGGGCTTGAGGAAGAAAGACGACCATTGGGAAGAATGGTGGGGCTTGAGGAAGAAAGGCGACCATCGGGAAGAATGGTGGGGCTTGAGGAAGAAAGACAACCATTGGGAAGAATGACGGGGCTTGAGGAAGAAAGACGACCATTGGGAAGAATGGTGGGGCTTGAGGAAGAAAGGCGACCATCGGGAAGAATGGTGGGGCTTGAGGAAGAAAGACAACCATTGGGAAGAATGACGGGGCTTGAGGAAGAAAGACGACCATTGGGAAGAATGACAGGGTTTGAGGAATAAAGACGACCAATGAGAATAATGACAGAGCATGATAAACACATACAATGATTGAAAAGTATTGACAAGGCATAGAAAATGTAGGTTTGTGTTAGCCAATATATGTAGCAGGTAAACGATTTAAACAAATGCAGATTGCAAACGAAAAGGCAGGTGGACTTTCAGTAGACAAATAAACAGGGAGAAGGCAGACAGGCCAACCAGCAAGGAGAAGGCAGACAGGCCAACCAGCAAGGAGAAGGCAGACAGGCCAACCGGCAAAGACAAATTAGACAGGCAAACCCATAAGTAGAAGGCAAACAAGCAAACAGTTAATGAAAAGGCAGACTTGTAAAACATATGCACATATGACAGTCCACTTTGAGGTGAGTTTTTATATACATCATAAAACCTGAAACTGGAGTGCGTAATATGTCAACACAAAGTCTAAATCTCGTACTTACGAAGAAGCTCATCGTAGTAGTAAACACTTGAATATTTACAGTTATTTTTCTTTGTTTGGGAGATGAGATATTAAGTAATAAAACGAAAAGTACCACCGTCACGCCAAGTGGCGTATAGGGAAATATGGTGTTAGTGACCCTATATTTGTACAGACCTTCAGCACATGATTTTTGGGGTAATGTGGTCGGTATTACGCCCGTGCTGCTTTACTTTCCCAGAAAAAAAAATCCGGTACCTATTTTAAGGCTGGGTGAACCCGGAAGCCGTCGGTTGAGATCGAACCCTACCCCTTGTCCTTTGTAGTCCAGTTCACTAACCACTGAGCTACCACGGCTCCCATATGAGATATTAATTCGGATGATTCCGCTGGCACGGGCGGTTGAGCAATTGTGGATTTTAATTCGTTCCCGTTTGTGTGGGTAATTTTCATTCATTATAAAGAAACACACAGAAAACAAAATCAACATATTTTCTTAAATACAGAATCAAAGTCGTTTTTTTTTTAATATTTAAGAACCTATTTTACAACTAATCATCTTTAAGTGCCACGAAAAGTGGCGATAGGAAGAAACTAACGTGAAATGACAGGTAAACATTAGGCAGGAAAGAACAAATATTAAACATAAAGACACAAACCATAAAGACATTAGGCACAAATACAGACATGAACAAAAAGATAAATACAGAGAACGACAAAGTAAGAGAGATGTGAAGATATTGATAAACAGTCAGAAATAGAGAGAAAATGGATGAGAATAAATAGACAAAGTGAGAGAGAAAGTAATAAATATAACGGCAGAGATATAAATATAAACAGATAAAGTTATAAATAAAATGAAAGAGAGAAAAATAAGCTCTGTGAAAAAAAAGATAAAAACAAGAAGAAACTAAAGTTTGGGACAGATAGAAGATGCGGGATAGACAATGTCAGAAATAGAGACAGAGAAAGAGAGAACATTTGGCAGAGGGATATTTGAAGTATGAAAACAGCGTCAAACATGACAGCACAGAAGGGCAGCGATGCTAAAAACATTTTCACTGATTTTAATCTCGGAGAGCGAGAAGAATTGAATATGACGGACGAAAGAGGATTCCAGAAATGCGAGAAGGAAACAATAATTGAAAATGAAAACTTAAATCAGCAGGCATTAAGATAAAATGATGATGGGCGTGCAATCGGGGGGACAAAGAGGTCTTGAGAGCAAGAGTGAGAGAGAGAGAGAGAGAGAGAGAGAGAAATAGTGATAGAGAGAGAGTTGGCATTATCAAATCGAAGTGTGAAAAGAGATGTATCAAAGAAGAATGAAAAATATTATTTTAATTACAAGAACAAAGAGAAAAATAGATTAAGAAAGAGTTAAATGAGTGGATTTGATTTCCAAGTATGGTATGTATTAAAGTAGGAAATATCTAGAGGAAGTGTACAAATATATATAGGGAGAACATACAAAACTATTAGGGACGGTACACACAAATATTAAAGGTGGAAATACAAAAATATGGGACTATAACAAGACTAGTTACGAACAACCGCATTGTGTAAGCACCCACACAAAATGACAGCGATCAGCAGAGAGGCGCTTCAGGCAGCTACTTAGTGTCGCAACAATTAATCACCATAGCACATACCGGTAAATATGGCGGATAAGCGACAGGAACCGTTGAGGCTCTGTTTGAAAAGTGCTCCTTGTTGCAGTTTCCTCATATTCCAAGTCCGGCTTGCTGCTGGAACTACTGAATGTGGTGCTCTGTGAACACGGTGAGCTGTGTATTTCATCCGGATCGTGTTTTGATATTCCTATTGTTTACGATGAATGATAATATCGTATGACGAAGGACAGTTTGGCTGCGTTCACTTCCGGTGCGGTTACCCCTAATATCTTTCGGCAACTGCTGATGCTGCTATGATGGGGGCTGCAGCTGCCTGCCTTTGTTTGGATCCTTCAATGCGATAAGATGTTAATTCGGATGATTCCACTGGCACGGGCGGTTGAGCAATTATGGATTTTGATTCGTTTGCAGTGATACCGGGGCCTTCGACTAACTACAACCATACAAAAATGTCTATGGAGAAATACGCAAACGCAGAACTGGTATTTATGTTATGTTTGCTTGCAGAAAAAGATTAGAATATAAACTTATGTATAAAAAGCATATATAGATTTCAGTATAAAAAACCGGATTAAAGTACATGCAATAGAGCTTTATAAATCAAAAGCTACCTGAAGAAACTAATCAAAACAGACTTTTCTAATAAATTACTGAAAGCATTAAAAGAAAAAGAACTACGAACTGCTACAATAGCGAACTATACACCTAGGC
Source organism: Megaustenia siamemsis (assembly GCA_032433765.1). Classification (NCBI taxonomy): domain Eukaryota; kingdom Metazoa; phylum Mollusca; class Gastropoda; order Stylommatophora; family Ariophantidae; genus Megaustenia; species Megaustenia siamemsis. The sequence goes on from JAVIAB010000001.1 coordinate 47,966,112, forward strand.
TTACTTCTCCTTATTCGTGGTTCAGACAGTACATGAGCTAGCTCAGCAAATTAGTCCATCACAACATCTCACGAGATCCCAAGCTCATTATGCAAGATGAGGATGACACCTGGCAATTATGACCTCTTTTGGCTCCGCCCCCTCGTAAGGTGTCATGAAGCTAATTGATCAAAGTACAAGCTCAATGGCGGAACCTCCGGATTATCAGATTGCCATTTTTGCTTAGAGATTGTCAGAAATGTATCAAATAGAACAATGTCGTAGGACTTAAATTATGTGGATACTTTGACGCAGTAAAAGAAACTTTCTCTAATGGCAATGTATTACTAGCAGAATATCCTACAGATCTACAATTACTTAATGAGATAAACATAAAAAAAAGAAAAGTAAAGTACCCCCGTCACGCCAAGTGTCGTATAGGGAATATGGTGTTAGTGACCATAATTTTACAGACCTTCGGCACATGATTTTTGGGGTAATATGGTCGGTATTACGCCCGTGCTGCTTCACTTTCCCAGAAAAAAATCCGGTACCCATTAAAGGCTGGGTGAATCCTGAAGCCGTCGGTTGGGATCGAACCCTACCCCTTGTCCTTTGTAGTTCAGTTCACTAACGACTGAACTATCGCGGCTCCCCTAATGAGATAAACATGGCAAACAAAAAATATATACATTAGATATAAATATCAAAAAGATTAAAACCATGATTATAAACAAAGGTAATATTCAAAACCTACGAGTGGATATAAAAATTGAAGGAATAGACCTGGAGACAATTCAGAGCTGCAACTACCTTGGCCATACTATAACCAGTGATGGAAAACTGAAATAAACAAAATAATAGGAATGGCAAAAAAAGTAACATTAATGCCATGAAAAATATACTATAGCTCGTTTCAAAACATATGCCCAACTTCAAAACGCTATTACTCTTTAACCGTTTGTTAAATACTTTTGAAATTTTCCAAATGTTATTAGAATGCAAAAGACCCTTTAAATGTATATTTAACAAATATCTTGCAGCTGCAGTTTTCTTAAAGCGGTGATATTTCTTTGATGTTTGTCAAAATTGTAAATTGTGAAGCCCTAAAGAATAGAAATTACCGTAGTTGCTGGTCTACGATTAATTTTCACTAGGTAAAGGCGTGGCCGTAATGGGGAAATAACTGGATAAAACAAAACACCAGGAGAATTATTGTCTGCTCAGTTCGAGGACGGACGATAATATCAAGGTATACCTGTATGTCCAATTTTCATAGTTGTGTGGTCCTGAAAAGGACCGTTTGTTGAAATAATTTAAGGTAATATAGGGGCCAACATTGTGGGGGCTATATACTTTCATTCTGAATCAGACGAGTCTAAAAGATTAATAACTGTTTGGGGTTGAACATTCCACAAACCATCATTTTTCCAATATTCCTCTTCCTGTTTTAAGACGTGATCTTCACATTTAGCCCAATAATCTTTGTCTATATTTAATAAAGCGAGATTAGCAAGAGTCTTTACATCGCATATTTTGAATGTTGTATTTTCATCTGCCACTTGTCCATTTAATTTTGCCCAGATTAGTTCTATTGGATTTAAATGAGCATGGTAAGGTGGCAGCCTCAAACTTATATGACCGTGCTCTTGGATAATCTTATCTATTGGAAAAATCTTTGTCCTCTGTTTTTGCTTTACTAGATTCAGGTTTTAAGTACATGTTATTAAATTGTATGTGCTCCTTTGTGAGCCATATCTTAATAGCATCTTTTGTACTGGATGACGTCGGGACTTTATCTTCAAGTGCAACAATGTTGTGGTACGCTGCATTGTCCATTATTAGGCAAGATGGTCGATCTAGTGATGGGAGAACAGATTTTCATTCCAATGTCTAAATATGTGACCATTCATCTCAGAGTGATAATCCCGATTGTCTATGGATTTTGAAAGAAAAATGAGCTCTGCATTCTGTATTAGTCCATGTTGTCGACTACCTGCATGAGCAATTATCAAGCGCTGTCCTTTGCTGCTAGGTATTAATCTCTTAATCTTTCCATCTGATGACTGCCATTCCCTTTGGTTAGTGTGGTGAGCATTGATCCATGTTTCATCCAAGTACACAATATCATAACCTTGCTTGCGCACCTCTTTTACTTCACGTAAGTACTTGCTTCTCATGACTACTATATGTGGCTTCTCACAGATGATGTTTCGTCCATTGGAATACTTTCTGAATGTAAAGCCTGCAGCTCTCACATTCCTCCATAATGTAGACTTTGATATTTCAATATTGTTGTTCTTTTTCAGCGATACTTTTAATTTTCTTATTGTAAAAGTTTCATTCATACCCAACATTTTGCGAATTTCACTTCTAATAAGTTCACTGTCTAAATTATCCAACATTTTTGCTCTTCCTTGTGATTTTGTATATTTGGAACATTGACGGTCACGTGCTTGAATCCAGCGATTAAATGACCGTTTAGATAAATCCAAAATGTGTCTTGTCCTATTCTCAGGGTTTTCTAAAGAATGAAATAATCTTCCTCGTTTAGCCTCTTTGCAAAAATAGTCATACATTTTTATTGCGATGTTTTGTAAACTGCAGAATTTCATTTTAAGACTCATGATAAATGTTAGCGTTCCACGTCTACACCTACGAATTAACGGAAATGGAACACACAATGCCTCGTGTTTTCTACAAGTGTCTAATTGTGTCAGACAGCTCACGTTTAAAGCGTGCAAAATCGTAAATTTGACCGTGTATAGATTTGTAATCGCTATTTTTAACTTAAATACTGTAAACACTAAGTTTTGTCTACATCAATGGGTCGTTATAAATTTATATAAATCAAATAAGCAATAATAATAACCAAATGTTTGTTTTTAATGAAATGAATTCCCTGTTGGGTTCTAATCATTATAACTTTACATGCAAATTTTGAAAAAATTACAAACAGCGGTTTAAAAGATATTGATTTTAAAAGTTGGGCACGAATTATGAAACAAGCTATAACATCAAAACAAATAACACCAGGCAGGGCTAAGACTAAGAATAGCAAAATGTTACATCTTCTCAATATTCTTGTATGGTGCAGAAATATGGACATTAGACAAGAAAACAGAACAGAAATTTGAAACTTTGAAATGTGGATAAAGAAGAATAGGTAAAATTGGATGAAAGAAAAGAAAACAAACGATGAAGTCTTAAAACAACTAAAAATGAAAAGAGAACTACTAAACACAAATCAAAGAAGACAAAAGAGATTTTTGGGCTATGTTAAAAGACACAACAACCTACTAAAAATAATCTTGGATGGGAAAATACAAGGTAAAAGAGGCAGAGACAGACACTAAGAATAACATGAACGAGTAACATCAAAAGATGGACAAGTCAGCCTATAACAACCTGCACCATCAAAGCAAGAGACATAGCGGAATGGCACTCCATAGTAGCCAACCTTCGATGCGGAGACGGCACTCGATGATGAAAACATTCAGACATGTGTCTTTAAGAAAAAACTGACATAGGAAACGTAACATTTACTTACATCATCAACTGATATAATAAACAAGGAGAAAATGTCTTTGATTACATAAACAATAGATAAGAAACTAGCATGAATAAAATGTGTGTTTATTCACACTCCTGTGTGTTACCGGGGCCTCATTATGAGGGAAGTAAAGAATAGTGACACTGTGACCTTCCAGGCATGTCGTAAGAGGCGACTAAGGAGGTTGATCGATGGCTTGACAAGCTGTCATTGTAAAAAGTATTGTTATGGAAACAGAGCCATAAATCACTGAAGCAGTGATCTCTGCAATATGTGCCATTTTGGCACGCAAGGTTTCTGTTTTTTGAGATTGTGGTTCTGCCCTATGTGCCGTCTTCGGCTCGAAAGGACAATAGATAGATAGATGAATAAAATGACATTGCTATATGACATAGCTAAACAAAAGCTACATGAATACCTTTCATAAAATAGCTACACGAACAACCGTCATGACTCTGTCATCTAACTTGTCGCTGTGGTAACTATACTACCATGACATTCAGTCTTATGAACATGATCTCCATGACATTCAGTCTTATGAACATGATCTCCATGACATTCAGTCTTATGAACATTATCTCCATGACATTCAGTCTTATGAACATGATCTCCATGACATTCAGTCTTATGAACATGATCTCCATGACATTCAGTCTTATGAACATTATCTCCATCATGTACGAAGATGTCTAACGTTAGCAGCAGCCAATCCCAACCCGTGGGTGGTTCCAACCACATCCTTCTAGTCCTTCCTCTATCGTCAATATGAAACTATGTCATCCATAATTATCTTCCCTAAGCGATTTTGACATTTTACATGACAGCAATATGTTATTTTCCTTGATTGTATGTTCTTTATCAACAAATTTACCTGACATAATAAACAGACGTGATCAAGTAAACATAAATAATGCTACAAGAACAAATGTCGCAGAAAATGTTCAGGAGAGCAGCTCTAACTGGAACCAAAGTATAAAAACAATAACGAATATGTGTATATATGAACAAGTGTCACATGAAACTATCAAAAATGTAGCTACACAAGAACAGTTACGGTGATAAAAGATGATTGAAAGAGAAAAAAAATAGACAATGGCTAATGTACGCAACTGTAATTGACGATTTCTATAATTCTATTCACACGATCTCTGGTAATTACCAAACACAAGAGAACATTGAAAATTGTATCTTGCAAACAAAGAGATCGGTAATTAACGATGTGCAACTTTGACTAATCACAATAGAAATATCTTCTTGCGGACCACAAGCAAGGAACTACAGTAAGAGAAACAATAGGATGACTATGGAGAGTTGATCTGACAGTTCGGTAATTGCCTTCTACTGTCTCTGCTTTTACTGTTAGTGCCACGACAATGGCGGACCTTCAGTTTTTAGCGATTAGGGAATATTTTGTTCAGAGAGAGCCATGAGAAATCATTAGTCGTCATCAATGAGTGACTTCTGTGTTTTGTGACTAACGAAAACGAAGCGAATTTACTGAAACAGCAAATATGATGCAAGTAAGAGACAAAGAAGTTGGCTTACATTACAAAACAAAGGAGAAGACGAAGGATTGAACATTTAAAGAGACACTCATTAACAAACAACTAGAAGTTGATTCGGAGGCTGAAGCAGAATTTGACATACACTTTTGAAAGAAGAAATGATCCAAATAACGAAATGATCACAGAACAGACACATTCATTGTCATGACAATTTATATGAAGAACTTTTGAAAACAAAGCAAGCACTTTCAATTGAAATTGTGGAACTACTTTTCTAAAAAAAATTGACAAACAGAAACAGCAACACGACTGGAATGGAACAACATAATCATTGTCAAGTTGTTAAAAAGGAGATCTTACAGACTGCAATATCTAGAGAGGAATTACTTAACTCTCAGTGCCTTGCAAATTGCTAGTGACGACCATCATACAAAAACATTCTTTAAAGATGAAGAAGATACAGTACTGTAACAATAATGAATCTCCACCATAAGAAAGAAACATAATTGAGCAGTGATCAGAATGGCAGAGAGGAATTTACTTAAATATTGTTCTTTTTGTAAAAATCTTGTAGCTGTTTTTTGTTCTAGCTCAACAAAGTTTGGATAGTTCCCAGTGAAACAAAACAAAACCTAGGATACATGAAAGCTGCACACTTTCTGTGGTTTGTATTGATCTCGATGCTGATGCACCAGAGATACAATGAAACATTCAGATTGCCATCATTTAACCCAACTTGAGAAATTCTCAGGACAAATTTGAAACAAGTGCAACGTTTCAAATACTTGGCCTCAATAATAACATCAGATGGGAGATGCACCACAGAAATAAAAAGCAGAATAGCTCATGCCAAAAGCATGAGAAGAGGAAAGTTGGAATACTTGGTTACAACTGGCAACATAAAAGGAAAGAAAGATCGCGGACGACAAAGAGAGAAATACTGGATAGCTTGGTGTCATGGCATGGAAAACAGTCAACAACCTAACTGATACGATGCACTGTAGATAGAAGATTGTGATCGTCTACGCCAACCGGTATGGCACATGATGATGATGTTGATAAATTCTCTGAATGTTTCGGTGAAACAGAACACTTCAGGACTGCTAAACATCAGGGCTGGGTAAGAGACATGTAAGGGCCCAGAAACAACCACTAGAAATGCTAGGCATCGGATACCCGGATGGAAAACAATGTACACTGAAAGATGAGTGCAGTGTGCTGTGGGTAGGATCGCCACAAAATAAATAAATTGTGTTGTGTCATAGGAAACGACACGTTGTGTAGACACTGACTAGCCACGGATAAACAGAAGTGTGTTTAAATGTTTAATTCTTGTTTTGATTCATATGACACTCACACCAGTGGAAATACAAACACAGACACGCTAATTTAAATAACAAACAAGTACATACACGCACACTCACACATATTCGCTGAAGTAAAAAAAAACAGAGGAAATCAAATGATGATTGATCTTCGAAGGAAGCAACAACAAATTCTGACAGCCAGGATCCATCGCTCAACCAACCAGGTTTTTGTGCTAGCGACCTGGCTGCCCACAGTCGCAGCTTGTAGCTGCCACAGTTGTCGTGTATTCATGCCCACTGCTTCTACATCTTCTACTTAAATGGGATACCCTTTTAACATAACGAATAGGGGCAACAGATGTGTCTTCGCAACTACCATGCCTAAGTGTGATACTAACGTTTGTCAGGCCCTCTCCTCTCCCCTATAACCTATCAGATCGGCTACCACAGATCGGCTACCATCCTACAATGAACATCAGTTGAGGTTTTACTATCAAGTGATGATTATTTTTGCACTAAAATCGTATCAGTCGTTCATCTCTACAGATGTGTGTTATTTTAACTTGCAGACATTCTCTGTGTTTGGGATGGAACTAACGACAAACTGGAGACAAAATTCTTGTCACTAAATATCTTTGTTTACAGCAGCTCAGGAGGTGATGATTCCATTATATTAAAGTTAATGTATTATTATTTGTGCTTCTTATTAATTAGAACTTGAGCAATGTTTATAACAAGCAATAAGTAATGTGTGGCTAGCAACAACAAGCAATAAGTAATGTGTGGCTAGCAACAACAAGCAATAAGTAATGTGTGGCTAGAAATAACAAGCAATAAGTAATGAGTGGCTAAAAACAACAAGCAATAAGTAATGTGTGGCTAGCAATAACAACCAATAAGTAATGTGTGGCTAACAATAACAAGCAATAAGTAATGTGTGGCTACCAATAACAATCAATAAGTAATGTGTGGCTAACAATAACAACCAATAAGTAATGTGTGGCTAGCAATAACAAGCAATAAGTAATGTGTGGCTAACAATAACAACCAATAAGTAATGTGTGGCTAACAATAACAAGCAATAAGTAATGTGTGGCTACCAATAACAAGAAATAAGTAATGTGTGGCTAACAACAACAAGCATTAAGTAATATGTGCAAGCAATAACAAGCAATAAGTAATGTGTGGCTAACAATAACAAGCAATAAGAAATGTGTGGCAACGGAACGAACAGTTGTCGGGAAGTCGGCCTAGGTAAACATATGAAAGCTAGGAGTGCAGTCTGACGATGATCAGTCGGTACAGTATCACGATATGATATTCAATCACTGCAACCTGAAGACATTATATTCAGTCAGTGCAGTCTGAAGACATTATATTCAGTCAGTGCAGTCTGAAGACATTATATTCAGTCAGTGCAGTCTGAAGACATTATATTCAGTCAGTGCAGTCTGAAGACATTATATTCAGTCAGTGCAGTCTGAAGACATTATATTCAGTCAGTGCAGTCTGAAGACATTATATTCAGTCAGTGCAGTCTGAAGACATTATATTCAGTCAGTGCAGTCTGAAGACAGTATATTCAGTCAGTGCATCCTGAAGACATTATATTCAGTCAGTGCAGTCTGAAGACATTATATTTAGTCAGTGCAGTCTGAAGACATTATATTCAGTCACTGTAGCCTGAAGACATATTCAATCAGTGCAGCCTGAAGACATTATATTCAGTCACTGTAGCCTGAAGACACTATATTCAGTCATTGCAGCCTGAAGACATTATATTCAGTCACTGCAGCCTGAAGACATATTCAGTCAGTGCAGCCTGAAGACATTATATTCAGTCAGTGCAGTCTGAATACATTATATTTAGTCAGTGCAGCCTGAAGACATTATATTCAGTCACTGCAGCCTGAAGACATTATATTCAGTCACTGCAGCCTGAAGACATTATATTCAGTCACTGCAGCCTGAAGACATATTCAGTCAGTGCAGCCTGAAGACATTATATTCAGTCAGTGCAGCCTGAAGACATTATATTCAGTCAGTACTTTTGGACAACTTTCACGTTCAAATGGTAGCAAAAGTCCGACACCAGGAAGTTATGACCTAGGCGTACACGTTAAGTATAAAAAAAACGAATTATCCGAATCAATAGTCCAATGGAGGCCTCCTCTGATGATCAGATTGCCTCTTGTCGTAGAGCTCTGTATAGTGAGCTTCCTATCACCAAGGGTCTCTATGTTTGTGGATTAGGGCCACTGAAATCAATCAACGGAGCATGCGAGAAATCTCATGACCTTGGACTATTTCTCATGACCTTGAATACCCAGATACTCTCAATCGTCTAAACATTATAGGACGCCACTTTCAGCTACTGACATTGTGCTAGCGATGCTAAGAGTTAATGGAATAGGAAGGAAGAAGGAAATAGAACATTTCATGAATTCCCAGCTATTAATTTTAATTCTCTGTAATCAAGGCCTGAATGTTTGGTCCGATGACTAGACCGTTGTTCCTGGCAGCACAGATCATAAGTCAAAGTTTGAGGTGTGCACTTCAATAGAACTCTCACAAAGCGCCAGTCGTTTGCACCGAGTGCATTTGTGTGTTTAGATACTGCAGAAGTAAAATCGGAAATGTGGCTACTATTCTCAACACAATGTGGTCATATCCACCCCCCTCCGATTCACTCTCAGAAGTTTGTTGTACCGCACTGTTGTTTCATCTCCTGTTATAGAATGATGACAGTCTACCTTTATCTGAATAGAGAGATAGATAGAATATAGAGAATAGAGAGAATAGAGAGTGCGTCATAGTATTTCTCATACGTGTCTGTAGGTCTAGAAGAAGTTCAGTAGAAAGACATAATCATATTAAAGATGCAATAATGACACAATCAAGTCTTAATAATAAAAGATGTTATAATGACACAATAAAGACTTAATGACATAAAAGATGTAATAATGACACAATAAAGACTCATGACATAAAAGATGTAATAATGACACAATAATGTCTTAATGACACAAAAGATGTAATAATGACACAATAAAGTCTTTTAATGACATAATAGTAGGTGGACCGTGTTTTCTTTGAGACAACATCGTGCCACTGGGATGTAAAAAGCTGGACTACGGGGCTCATGTAATATTCTTTGTCAAAAATTGACAAAGGGGACTAGATGAGAACATGAGATTTCGACAAAGGGGACTAGATGAGAACATGAGATTTCGACAAAGGGGACTAGATGAGAACATGAGATTTCGACATAGGGGACTAGATGAGAACATGAGATTTCGACAAAGGGGACGAGATGAGAACATGAGATTTCGACAAAGGGGACTAGATGAGAACATGAGATTTCGACAAAGGGGACTAGATGAGTACATGAGATTTCGACATAGGGGACTAGATGAGAACATGAGATTTCGACAAAGGGGAGTAGATGAGAACATGAGATTTCGACATAGGGGACTAGAAGAGAACATGAGATTTCGACAAAGGGGACTATATGAGAACATGAGATTTCGACAAAGGGGACTAGATGAGAATATGAGATTTCGACAAGGGACTAGATGAGAACATGAGATTTCGACATAGGGAACTAGATAAGAACATGAGATTTCGACATAGGGGACCAGATGAGAACATGAGATTTCGACATAGGGGACTAGATGAGAACATGAGATTTCGACATAGGGGACTAGATGAGAACATGAGATTTCGACATAGGGGACTAGATGAGTACATGAGATTTCGACAAAGGGGAGTAGATGAGAACATGAGATTTCGACATAGGGGACTAGATGAGAACATGAGATTTCGACAAAGGGGACTAGATGAGAACATGAGATTTCGACATAGGGGAGTAGATGAGAATGGGATTTCGACAAAAAGGACTAGATGAGAACATGAGATTTCGACATAGGGAACTAGATAGAACATGAGATTTCGACATAGGGGACCAGATGAGAACATGAGATTTCGACATAGGGGACTAGATGAGAACATGAGATTTCGACAAAGGGGAGTAGATGAGAACATGAGATTTCGACATAGGGGACTAGATGAGAACATGAGATTTCGACAAAGGGGACTAGATGACAACATGAGATTTCGACATAGGGAGTAGATGAGAATGGGATTTCGACAAAAAGGACTAGATGAGAACATGAGATTTCGACATAGGGAACTAGATAAGAACATGAGATTTCGACATAGGGGACCAGATGAGAACATGAGATTTCGACAAAGGGGACTAGATGAGAACATGAGATTTCGACATAGGGGACTAGATGAGAACATGAGATTTCGACATAGGGGACTAGATGAGTACATGAGATTTCGACAAAGGGGAGTAGATGAGAACATGAGATTTCGACATAGGGGACTAGATGAGAACATGAGATTTCGACAAAGGGGACTAGATGAGAACATGAGATTTCGACATAGGGGAGTAGATGAGAATGGGATTTCGACAAAAAGGACTAGATGAGAACATGAGATTTCGACATAGGGAACTAGATAAGAACATGAGATTTCGACATAGGGGACCAGATGAGAACATGAGATTTCGACATAGGGGACTAGATGAGAACATGAGATTTCGACAAAGGGGAGTAGATGAGAACATGAGATTTCGACATAGGGGACTAGATGAGAACATGAGATTTCGACAAAGGGGACTAGATGAGAACATGAGATTTCGACATAGGGGAGTAGATGAGAATGGGATTTCGACAAAAAGGACTAGATGAGAACATGAGATTTCGACATAGGGAACTAGATAAGAACATGAGATTTCGACATAGGGGACCAGATGAGAACATGAGATTTCGACATAGGGGACTAGATGAGAACATGAGATTTCGACATAGGGGACTAGATGAGAACATGAGATTTCGACATAGGGGACTAGATGAGTACATGAGATTTCGACATAGGGGATTAGATGAGAACATGAGATTTCAACAAAGGGGAGTAGATGAGAACATGAGATTTCGACATAGGGGACTAGATGAGAACATGAGATTTCGACAAAGGGGACTATATGAGAACATGAGATTTCGACAAAGGGGACTAGATGAGAACATGAGATTTCGACAAAGGGGATTAGATGAGAACATGAGATTTCGACAAAGGGGAGTAGATGAGAACATGAGATTTCGACATAGGGGACTAGATGAGAACATGAGATTTCGACAAAGGGGACTAGATGAGAACATGAGATTTCGACAAAGGGGACTAGATGAGAATATGAGATTTCGACAAAGGGGACTAGATGAGAACATGAGATTTCGACATAGGGAACTAGATAAGAACATGAGATTTCGACATAGGGGACCAGATGAGAACATGAGATTTCGACATAGGGGACTAGATGAGAACATGAGATTTCGACATAGGGGACTAGATGAGAACATGAGATTTCGACATAGGGGACTAGATGAGTACATGAGATTTCGACAAAGGGGAGTAGATGAGAACATGAGATTTCGACATAGGGGACTAGATGAGAACATGAGATTTCGACAAAGGGGACTAGATGAGAACATGAGATTTCGACATAGGGGAGTAGATGAGAATGGGATTTCGACAAAAAGGACTAGATGAGAACATGAGATTTCGACATAGGGAACTAGATAAGAACATGAGATTTCGACATAGGGGACCAGATGAGAACATGAGATTTCGACATAGGGGACTAGATGAGAACATGAGATTTCGACAAAGGGGAGTAGATGAGAACATGAGATTTCGACATAGGGGACTAGATGAGAACATGAGATTTCGACAAAGGGGACTAGATGAGAACATGAGATTTCGACATAGGGGAGTAGATGAGAATGGGATTTCGACAAAAAGGACTAGATGAGAACATGAGATTTCGACATAGGGAACTAGATAAGAACATGAGATTTCGACATAGGGGACCAGATGAGAACATGAGATTTCGACATAGGGGACTAGATGAGAACATGAGATTTCGACATAGGGGACTAGATGAGAACATGAGATTTCGACATAGGGGACTAGATGAGTACATGAGATTTCGACATAGGGGATTAGATGAGAACATGAGATTTCAACAAAGGGGAGTAGATGAGAACATGAGATTTCGACATAGGGGACTAGATGAGAACATGAGATTTCGACAAAGGGGACTATATGTGAACATGAGATTTCGACAAAGGGGACTAGATGAGAACATGAGATTTCGACAAAGGGGATTAGATGAGAACATGAGATTTCGACAAAGGGGACTAGATGAGAACATGAGATTTCGACAAAGGGGACTAGATGAGAACATGAGATTTCGACAAAAGGGACTAGATGAGAACATGAGATTTCGACAAGGGGGAGTAGATGAGAATGGGATTTCGACATAGGGGACTAGATGAGAACATGAGATTTCGACATAGGGGACTAGATGAGAACATGAGATTTCGACATAGGGGACTAGATGAGAACATGAGATTTCGACATAGGGGACCAGATGAGAACATGAGATTTCTAGATAGGGGACTAGATGAGAACATGAGGTTTCGACAAAGCTGGTGATATTTAGTAAAATAAGAACATCACTCATGGAACTAAAACCAGGCTGATGTGCATCCTTGTTTGATCAATGTGCATGTCACCTTGTGAAACACGAGCACTTATAGCAGAGGTGGAAAGTAAAAGAAAACAGGCAATGGAGACGAAATGTTTGAGATGTTGAGCATATCTTACTTTAATCGTATAAGATGAAAAAGTTCGCAAAGGAGTCTGAGTTCAGGATAATCTTTTGATTACTACGTTGAAACGTCAAATTGGCTACGTGACTTGGCTACGTGATTTCATCGTCTAGCCTGCCAAAGAATATTCTGCAAGGAACTGTGAATGGAGGAAGGAGAGATAGGCAGAGAAGAGATGGCGAGATAATATCAAAGAAAAGACACGCCTCGGTTTCGCTGTTTCAGTAAAGTGACTGAGTATAGAGAGAGAAATGAAGAAGGTTGATGATAGTAGTACCCCAACGACTTCCATGCTTGTGGCATGAAACAGAGAAAGTAAGACCGTAAACAACATTTCATTGCAGGAACCTATTGAGCTTGTCATAATCTTCAGTGACAGAAGCAGAACACATTTTCCAGTTGACGTGGAGTTGACCTATTTCACCGCGATCCAATATTTCTCCTGTGAAATCATCTTACAAGTACATTTATTTTAACAAAGTCTCATCAAATGAAGAAAAAAATAAGAAGACAACAACAAAAAATTAAACAAATGTAAGCAGCGTTTTAGTAAAGACGGGACAAAACTAACAGCCATGAGTGCAGAACTCTGGCCCTGCGTGAGGCACAATTTGATCAGCAATACGAGCTTCATTTGTTGTTATATACTTGTTCACTATTATGGTCACGTCTCACCATAGACGAGCTGAGACACTTGAATTGAAGCTAGGGTCTTTCGTTAAATCATTACGTTTTTGGCTACGTAGATATTAGTTAATGTTCCCATGAGCCTCCCTGAGCACAGTAAAGTGGACATTACAATATTGGTATACCGCTTTTGTTCCATCGCAATTTGTCCAGTTTAAAAACGAAAACTCTTTCCAGAGATTTCATTAAAACCACAGTTTGGGCCTCATTGACGTTGCAGGGATACACACGAATAAATAAAATATAAATAAATCTTCAAACTGTAAACACACATGTAATGTGAACAACGCGTTATTAAAACGGGACAAAAGTTGACATTTTTATTAAAACGTCGGAGTGTCCGGATAAATAAAAAGCACTGTCCGGTTCAAAACGGTACGAGTGGTTAATCTACATAATAGAGACATGATAGTGACATAATATAGGCTTGGTAGTGAAAAAATATAGGCTTGATGGTGGCATAATATAGGCTTGATGGTGGTATAATATAGGCTTGATGGTGGCATAATACAGGCTTGATGGTGACATAATATAGGAGTGGAGACAAATAATAATAAATGAATATTATTATAGAGGGAAACTTCCGAGGCGATAATCAGTGAATCAATTCAGGGGAAGAGGTATGTTTACAGCATGTTTTTTCTGTTGTTGATTATTTGTCATTTTTTCCGAGTGCTGTAAACATACCTCTTCCCCTGAATTGATTCATTGACATAATATAGGCTTGATGGTGGCATAATATAAGCTTGATGGTGACATAATATAGGCTTGATGGTTGCATAAAATAAGCTTGATGGTGACATAATATAAGCTTGATGGTGACATAATATAGGCTTGATAGTGACATAATATAGGCTTGATGTTGACATAATATAGGCTTGATGGTGACATAATATAGGCTTGATGGTGACATAATATAGGCTTGATAGTGACATAATATAAGTTTGATAGTGGCATAATATAAGCTTGATGGTGACATAATATAAGCTTGATAGTGACATAATATAGGCTTGATGGTGACATAATATAGGCTTGATAGTGGCATAATATAGGCTTCATGGTGACATAATATAGGCTAGATGGTGACATAATATAGGCTTGATGGTTGCATAATATAAGCTTGATAGTGGCATAATATAGGCTTGATGGTGGCATAATGTAAGCTTGATTGTGGCATAATATAGGCTTGATAGTGGCATAATATAAGCTTGATAGTGGCATAATATAAGCTTGATAGAGACATAATATAGGCTTGATGGTGGCATAATATAAGCTTGATAGTGGCATAATATAGGCTTGATAGTGGCATAATATAAGTTTGATAGAGACATAATATAGGCTTGATAGTGGCATAATATAGACTTGATGGTGACATAATATAGGCTTGATGGTTGCATAATATAAGCTTGATAGTGGCATAATATAGGCTTGATGGTGGCATAATGTAGGCTTGATTGTGGCATAATATAGGCTTGATAGTGGCATAATATAAGCTTGATAGTGGCATAATATAAGCTTGATAGAGACATAATATAAGCTTGATAGTGGCATAATATAAGCTTGATAGAGACATAATATAGGCTTGATGGTGGCATAATATAAGCTTGATAGTGGCATAATATAGGCTTGATAGTGGCATAATATAAGCTTGATAGAGACATAATATAGGCTTGATAGTGGCATAATATAAGCTTGATAGAGACATAATATAAGCTTGATAGAGACATAATATAGGCTTGATGGTGACATAATATTGGCTTGATGGTGACATATGTTCGATAAAGAAATCACAAAGACGTAATAATGTTATAATGAGACAAAGGGAAAGTCCAAAGTATACTTGGAGAATGCAGATGGACAAAGGTGAATAATATGAGGAAGACATGGAACGAGACCAAATAAGACGGCTTGGAAAAGTGTTTATGGAAGTCGTAGGGTCCAATTTTAATTTTACTACTGGCACTATTTGAACCAGTGCAGAATATAAGCCAGGCTACTTGTAACCTGCGTGGTCTCAAACAGAACTTAATGTCTCTCACATCCAAGATCATCCACTTTGTCCTGCTTCTATGTTTCTCTTATCTTAAGTGCTTTTAAATGACCACTTATCTTTTGATTGAACTATGTCATTGTTTCACGTATGCCATTGGTTTACAAGTGCCAATACATTACAAGGATCTTTATTAAATTCGTCACAACTTTACATCTTCAACTCGTTGAACTTATGTTGTTCATTCTTGACCTATGATCACGTGTACTTGACTTTTGATTTTACAAGTCACGTTTGTTGTGACTTGAATGTTCTCAAACTAAAATGACCTAATTTTTTTTACACATTTTACAACATTACTGATGATCAACACACCGTATTAAAGTTGCACATCAAAACTATATAATTTAGACATGAAATCTTCAATCTAATGGCAAATAAATTTCTCAACTTTTTAATGGAACAAATCTCATGTTCATAAAGTCAGTCATCGGCTGAGTCTATGTCTAGTTATATTCCACCCAGTGTCAGCTAATTTATTTGATTTGTAAGTGCCATCCCCTACAAGACGATGCTGGTTATAAACCTATATTTGTATTCGATTTTCCGAAAATGACACTGATGGCGTAGTGAATGGGAAATAATACTTGGGAAGTGTAAGTACATACATAGATAGTTATGTTTCTGCGTCACTAGCAAAGTTAGCAGCTCACCACAAAATAATTGGATACGTCTTCAAGACGAAATCTGTTATGAGAAAGTTATAACTTAGAGAACGTATCTTAGGCAGTGTACTGATGGCACCATCTTAAGTACCTCATTTTTTTTCCCGAAGATATTCTTGACTAAAGTATATAACGAAGGAGCACGTTCTCCTGAGCTCTCGTGATTAATTTGTCCTAATACAATCTCGTCACTAATTTGTCCTCATACATTCTCGTGACTAATATGTCCTCATACATTCTCGTGACTAATGTGTCCTCATACAGTCTCGTGACTAATGTGTTCTCATACAGTCTCGTGACTAATGTGTCCTCATACAGTCTCGTGACTAATATGTCCTCATACATTCTCGTGACTAATATGTCCTCATACATTCTCGTGACTACTGTGTCCTCATACAGTCTCGTGACTAATGTGTCCTCATACATTCTCGTGACTAATATGTCCTCATACATTCCCGTTACTAGTGTGTCCTCATACATTCTCGTGACTAATGTGTCCTCATACATTCTCGTGACTAATTTGTCCTCACACAGTCTCGTGACTAATATGTCCTCATACATTATCGTGACTAATGTGTCCTAATACAGTCTCGTGACTAATGTGTCCTCATACATTCTCGTGACTAATATGTTCTCATACATTCTCGTGACTAATGTGTCCTCATATATTCTCGTGACTAATGTGTCCTCATACATTCTCGTGACTAATCTGTCCTCAAACATTCTCGTGACTAATGTGTCCTCATACATTCTCGTGACTAATGTGTCCTCATACATTCTCGTGACTAATGTGTCCTCATACAGTCTCGTGACTAATGTGTTCTCATACATTCTCGTGACTAATATGTCCTCAAACATTCTCGTGACTAATATGTCCTAATACAGTCTCGTGACTAATGTGTTCTCATACATTCTCGTGACTAATGTGTCCTCATACATTCTCGTGACTAATGTGTCCTCATACATTCTCGTGACTAATGTGTCCTCATACATTCTCGTGACTAATGTGTCCTCATACATTCTCGTGACTAATGTGTCCTCATACAGTCTCGTGACTAATGTGTCCTCATACAGTCTCGTGACTAATGTGTTCTCATACATTCTCGTGACTAATGTGTCCTCATTCAGTCTCTTGACTAATATGTCCACATACATTCTCGTGACTAATGTGTCCTCATACATTCTCGTGACTAATGTGTCCTCATACATTCTCGTGACTAATGTGTCCTCATACATTCTCGTGACTAATGTGTCCTCATACATTCTCGTGACTAATGTGTCCTCATACATTCTCGTGACTAATGTGTCCTCATACATTCTCGTGACTAATCTGTCCTCACACATTCTCGTGACTAATGTGTCCTCATACATTCTTGTCACTAATTTGTCCTCATACATTCTCGTGACTAATGTGTCCTCATAGATTCTCGTGACTAATTTGTCCTCATACGTTCTCGTGACTAATGTGTCCTCAGACATTCTCGTGACTAACGTGTCCTCATACATTCTCGTGTCTAATGTGTCCTCATACAATCTCATGACTAATTTGTCCTCATATATTCTCGTGACTAATTTGTCCTCATACATTCTCGTGACTAATTTGTCCTCATATATTCTCGTGACTAATTTGTCCTCATATATTCTCGTGACTAATTTGTCCTCATACATTCTCGTGACTAATTTGTCTTCTATCTAATCTGTCCTCATACATTCTCGTGACGAACTTGTCCTCATACATTCTCGTGACTAATTTGTTCTCATACATTCTCGTGACTAACTTGTCCTCATACATTCTCGTGACTAACTTGTCCTCATACAGTCTCGTGACTAATGTGCCCTCATACATTATCGTGACTAATTTGTCCCCATGCATTCTCGTGACTAATTTGTCCTCATACAATCTCGTGACTAATGTGCCCTCATACATTCTCGTGACTAATTTGTCCTCATACAATCTCGTGACTAATGTGCCCTCATACATTCTCGTGACTAATTTGTCCTCATACAATCTCGTGACTAATGTGCCCTCATACATTCTCGTGACTAATTTGCCCTCATACAATCTCGTGACTAATGTGCCCTCATACATTCTCGTGACTAACTTGTCGTCATACATTCTCGTGGCTAATGTGCCCTCATACATTATCGTGACTAATTTGTCCCCATGCATTCTCGTGACTAATTTGTCCTCATACATTCGTCATTAGTCAGAGATAAAAAGACATCTTGAGAAAGAAGCAGGGCTTCCCAAAAGATTTCCTCGAGAGATTTGTTCCCCAACCCCCTCCCCTTTCCCCCTTTACGCGTATTACACTCACTCGATTGTAATAATATGTGATAATTATGCCTTTAATTTCATTTCTTACAAATGAATAAGGTGCACATCTTCAAGTAGAATATCATAAACACATTTCTTTCTCTAGGTAAATAAAAAAGAGACATAAGTTTACAATTAGATCACAAATAATTACCATTGGAGAATTAGATGCTTGAAACTCAAGAAAGACCCAGAAAAAGATGGACTGAAAACACGGAGAAAGTCCTTTCAATATTATACAATGATAATAGACTCCCAGATGAAGAGGGAATTTAAACATTCGCATCTCCCTCGAGTGTTTTAGTTCAAAAGAAGTGGGCATTGGAAATACATCGGTCATGTGTCGAGAATGAATGACTTCCCTATCAGGCATTCATGGCTACAGGGCAGTCCAAGAGAATCGTTACGGAGAACAATTACCAGGGAACGTTCAGCTTTGAGACTAAGAAACAATTAAGAACTACAAGAACTAGCAACAAATCCTCAATTGAGAACTACAAGAACTAGCAACAAATCGTCAATTGAGAACTACAAGAACTAGCAACAAATCGTCAATTGAGAACTACAAGAACTAGCAACAAATCCTCAATTGAGAACTACAAGAACTAGCAACAAATCCTCAATTGAGAACTACAAGAACTAGCAACAAATCCTCAATTGAGAACTACAAGAACTAGCAACAAATTGTCAATTGAGAACTACAAGAACTAGCAACAAATCCTCAATTGAGAACTACAAGAACTAGCAACAAATCGTCAATTGAGAACTACAAGAACTAGCAACAAATCCTCAATTGAGAACTACAAGAACTAGCAACAAATCCTCAAATGAGAACTACAAGAACTAGCAACAAATCCTCAAATTAGAACTACAAGAACTAGCAACAAATTGTCAATTGAGAACTACAAGAACTAGCAACAAATTGTCAATTGAGAACTACAAGAACTAGCAACAAATCCGCAATTGAGAACTACAAGAACTAGCAACAAATCCTCAAATGAGAACTACAAGAACTAGCAACAAATCCTCAAATTAGAACTACAAGAACTAGCAACAAATTGTGAATTGAGAACTACAAGAACTAGCAACAAATCCTCAAATGAGAACTACAAGAACTAGCAACAAATCCTCAAATGAGAACTACAAGAACTAGCAACAAATCCTCAAATTAGAACTACAAGAACTAGCAACAAATCCTCAAATGAGAACTACAAGAACTAGCAACAAATCCTCAATTGAGAACTACAAGAACTAGCAACAAATCCTCAAATTAGAACTACAAGAACTAGCAACAAATCCTCAAATGAGAACTACAAGAACTAGCAACAAATCTTCAAATTAGAACTACAAGAACTAGCAACAAATTGTCAATTGAGAACTACAAGAACTAGCAACAAATCCTCAATTGAGAACTACAAGAACTAGCAACAAATCCTCAATTGAGAACTACAAGAACTAGCAACAAATCCTCAATTGAGAACTACAAGAACTAGCAACAAATCCTCAATTGAGAACTACAAGAACTAGCAACAAATCCTCAATTGAGAACTACAAGAACTAGCAACAAATCCTCATTTGAGAACTATGAGTTTCGCCCGATGTGTCGCTTCGGTCCGACAGGAAAATGAAGTCTCATTCGACATCGGGACGAGTTAAAGGAGACAGCAACAAGGAGAAGAAAAAATAGTCAATTCGCCAATGACGTTTCATGTCAACAAATGTCAAGAGACGATGTTCCTGGCACCCATCTACCAAGCAGCTGCAACACTTTCTTCTAGTCCTTACAGCTATCATCATGTTCCAACGCCCATATTTCTTGACCAATGCCCCATGACTTTAGCAGGTATTTTGTTCTAATGGTCTTGGATGTCAGGCAGGTCAAAAGATCACACAAACCAAGCCAAGGCCTGTCTGCTTGAGGGTAAGAGAAATAACAAATCAAGAATGAGTTAATGGAAAAGTAAGTCTTGGATGGATGGGATTCACGTAGTAAGAGAAGTGGAGTTAGAAATGGTTTCTCTCATGTAGGGAGACTGGCAACAATGAATGCCTAAACATGGTAGAGTGTTCTCTGAAAGTGGGTGTGTGATTTAAAAGCATTGTTGTATAAAAAGTGGGTGTGTGATTCAAAAGCAGTGTTATATAGAAAGTGGATGTGTGATTCAAAAGCAGTGCTGTATAGAAAGTGGATGTGTGATTCAAAAGCAGTGTTGTATTGAAAGTGGATGTGTGATTCAAAAACAGTGTTGTATTGAAAGTGGATGTGTGATTCAAAAGCAGTGTTGTTTTGAAAGTGGGTGTGTGATTCAAAAGCAGTGTTGTATTGAAAGTGGATGTGTGATTCAAAAGCAGTGTTGCATTGAAAGTGGATGTGTGTTTCAAAAGCAGTGTTGCATTGAAAGTGGATGTATGTTTCAAAAGCAGTGTTGTATTGAAAGTGGATGTACGATTTAACAGCGTTGTTGTATTGAAAGTGGATGTGTGATTCAAAAGCAGTGTTGTATTTAAAGTGGATGTGTGATTCAAAAGCAGTGTTGTATTGAAAGTGGATGTGCGATTTAACAGTACTGTTGTATTGAAAGTGGACGTTTCGCTTTGAAATAGGCATGTTGTGTAGACGGTGCTCTATTGTGACAAAAGTGTATAATGATTGGGAAAGTGGATGTATGGTGTTTAAAGCGGATATCTCGGGTCGAAAATAGATGCGTGGTGTTCAAAGCGGACATCTCGGGTCGAGAGTGGATGTGTGGTGTTTGAAAGCGCATATCTCGGGTCGAGAGTGGATGTGTGATAATGAAAGCGGATATCTCGGATCGAAAGTGAATGTATGAGGTTGAAAGCGGATATCTCGGGTCGAAAGTGAATGAGTGGTGCTAAAAGTGCAAAGGCAAAACAAATGTTTCTCACATAATGAGAAAATCTTGTGCATTTGATGAATGTAAGGACTATTCCTGGCTAGTTGTAAATGATAGAAGAAACAAATTACGTGATTACGATTTAATGATAGAATAGACCACAAAGTATAAGCGTCATTATCACTCTGTTATATGTAAGAGACAGAAAAAGATCTGTATCACAATTTATACCAACATCGAGGCAAAACTCTGCTCAAAATGTAGTAAAAACTTAGAAGAACTTTTAGAAAAGATCTCCCCTCAAATTGTAGCAAAAACTTAAAGCACTTTTAGAAGAGATATCCCCTAAAAATGTAGCAAAAACTTAAAGCACTTTTAGAAGAGATCTCCCTCAAAATGTAGCAAAAACTTAAAGCACTTTTAGAAGAGATCTCCCCTCAAAATGTAGCAAAAACTTAAAGCACTTTTAGAAGAGATCTCCCTTCAAAATGTAGCAAAAACTTAAAGCACTTTTAGAAGAGATCTCCCCTCAAAATGTAGCAAAAACTTAAAGCACTTTTAGAAGAGATCTTCCCTCAAATTGTAGCAAGAACTTAGAAACACTTTTAGAAGAGATCTTCCCTCAAATTGTAGCAAGAACTTAGAAACACTTTTAGAAGAGATCTTCCCTCAAATTGTAGCAAGAACTTAGAAACACTTTTAGAAGAGATCTTCCCTCAAATTGTAGGAACAACTTAGAAACACTTTTAGAAGAGATCTTCCCTCAAATTGTAGCAAGAACTTAGAAACACTTTTAGAAGATATCTCCCCTCAAATTGTGACATTACCCACACCCGCGACATTATTACGACATCCACATTCCACCGAATACTCGTCTCTAGGAGTAATCAGACGACTCACGAAAAGACCTTTTTTGGATCACGATTCCTGAAGATTGAAGCCGTAACGAGACGGGAAATATAATGGTATCGCATGATAAACGACTGAGTTTTTATGGGAGAAAAGATCGATACACGGTCTCCGGTGGAAATTACTTTTGATCATTATATCGAAATCAAAGGGTATTCTTCATTACCGATATTGCGATATCTAGATCTTTAGTCACGACGAAACCAAATTAGTTTAGTGTGAAGATTAAAAAAAGCACACAAAAACAAGAACGATCAATCTTGCTACTGCTGAGATTTTATCCAGATAATATCTCTTTGAAGATGTGAGAAATGTCAAGGTTTTTCATATAAATTTGTATTATCACTCGCAGATTATTTGTTGGTGCGGCAAATTGAATGAATCATAAAATAACATGCAAATGTAAACATCTTGTTAATGGGGTTAGTGCGCCTCTTACAGCTGTACAGACATGATATCGTAAGGCACGTGACTGCATTGACGTTCATAACACAGCTTAGACTGTAGCGTAGGGCAACAGGTGAACGATGATAAGGTGTTGAAGAGAGGAGAGAGAGAGAGAAAGCAAGACAGACTTATACATACATCATCATCATCAAGCACCATGCCAACTGGCGTAGGTGATCATGTCTCTCCACAACTTTCGATCTCGACAGTTATTTATAATTGATGTTGACCTTCTGTCAAGCCATTCTCGTAAGCTGTCTGGTATCTTTTCTCTTTGCTTCCCTCTATCTCTTCGTCCTTCAATTTTCCAGTTGTCACAATATACTTCAGTTGTTCCCTTTTCATTGCATGGCGAAAAAATAATGATTTTTTCTTCATAATGTTGGAAATTAGCTCTCTCTTTGCTTTGACCTCTTTCAGAATATTTTCATTACTCCTCTTAGCTGTCCATGGTATTATCAACATTCTTCTGTAAAACCACATTTCTACAGCTTCCAGTGTTTTTCTTGTCTGTTGTCCCATTGTCCATGATTCACATCCATATGTTAAGACTGGCTCTACATAACATTTGAGAACTCTTTTTCTTGTTTCTATTGTCAAAATTTGATTGCACAGTATCTTCCTCATTTTTTGGAAATCCACTTTTGTCTGAGCCATTCTACATATCACATCTGTTGTACATCTACTATCTGAGGTTAACATTGTTCCCAGATATTTAAATTCATTTATCTGTTTTATTATTGTTCCACTTGTCTTTATTGTGGATTGCGGTGATGTCTTTTTCTTTGTTGTTACCATTACTTCTGTATTTTTGCTATTAAGACCGACTCCTTTATTGTTACTTTTCGTCACTATAATGTCTAACATATCTTGTAACTTATTTTAGCTCTTAGCGATTAAGACTGTATCATCTGCATACCTTAGATTATTTATATTATGACCTCAGATTGTTATTCCAGGCATGCCTCTTATGGATCTTAAACTAATTTCACTATACATATTAAAGAAATGTGGTGACAGCGCACACAACCTTGCCTAACACCCCTTTTTTTAGTTGAAACATTCCAAATGATTCCCAGTTCTTATAGACGCTGTTTGTTGCCAGTACATGTTCTCTATTATTCTTAGATCTTTGCTGTCTACGTTTAAGCCTTCTAAAATTTTGATTATTTCTTGGTGCTTTACTTTGTCAAATGCTTTGGTGTAATCTATGAAACTATAGGTATAGATCAGTTTTCACCTCTGTGGTTCTTTCTAGTAGAGATCTTATGATGAATATGGCATTGCCCGTTCCTTGTCTCCAACAAAACCACACTGTTCATCAGTAATTTCTGGACTGATTTTGTTTCGCACAATTCGCATGATGATTCTTAATAATTTGATTCTTGATTTTAGCAAGTCGTCTGGTATATATCCGCTGTTGTTGATA